>JAECUM010002149.1:0-120998 GCA_016617855.1 Megalonaias nervosa
TGGACTTGAGACTGTATTTTAGTAAATCCTGGACTTGAGACTGTATATTAGTAAATCTTGGACTTGAGACTGTATTTTAGTAAATCCTGAACTTGAGACTGTATTTTAGTAAATCCTGGACTTGAGACTGTATATTAGTAAATCTTGGACTTGAGACTGTATGTTAGTACATCATGGACTTGACACCAGGGATGAGTATGCTTCTTATCAGCTGACTAAGGAGGGCAAAATGGAGTAAACTCTAGCTCTTGATTTCTTTTCAACCATAATACAAGATGATTCATTTATTAAGAAACATTGAATAAAGTTGAAGCTCATAACCACGAGTTTTGTTGTTTGTATACACAGCCAGAATACTACCATTGTCTTGAGGTAATGTTCTGTATGTGACATTCTCACACAAGGTCAGGGTATATATTAGCACCATACGATTAATTCATTGTATTATTACCTCTTTTTGTGAATGAAAATTATACAAGATTTACTATATTTTGATTCACTTGCAATCAAGTTTACCATTGAAGAGAAATATGACTTGATGGTAATATGCAAAAGGAAAAATTTGCAAGGCGAACACTTGCTTGATTTACACTTTAACTATAGCATAATACCTATTTGAATTGAATTTATATAAATGGAAATAAACTGGCTATCAAGTCGGTGAGGACAACACTCACAATGACTTAGGCAGCTAGTAAATTATAAAATAAAACATCAATAAATTTTGTTTTTATAGATTACTAGATTAATTGAATTTAGAATATCAAGTTGGTGAGGATAACACTGACTAGGACATTTAAGCTTCTTATGAAAATGTTGGAATTATGTGCATCAGGTGTTAGATTACATAATGACTAAATTGGATTGACATTGTCTAATCAGTGAGAATAACACTCACAATGACTTGGACATTCTATTTCCCTAAGAAAATTTTGGACCTATAATTTAAGAAAATGAATTCGCAGTGTAACTGTGACTTCTCAGTATGCATTCAGCTTCATAAAAATAATTAAATAAAGAAAATTAATACATAAATAAATAAAAGTATTGGACTGTGAGGTCAACACTCACTTGACAATATAACTGAGTTTCAAATAATAAATGATACAACAATATCTAGTTTTCTTGTAAAATAAATTAGAAATTAATAGAATTTATATCATTTAGAAGAGAGACAGGAATGAAAAATTCCTTAAATAAATATTGCTTTGTGCTTAAATAAACTTTAAACAAAAATTTACTGTACAAAACAAAACAAAATAAATAAATAAATAAATAAAACTGACAATAACTATGATGTGAATAGTTTGAGATCTGCTGACCTGATTGTCCACAAGCAGCCCACAACGACTTTGTATACTTCTGACGAAACCCTAGTCCTACTACGTAAGACCCATCATGTGGCACTTAAAACAAAAACCTGTGCTATGTCTTACATTGTAGGACTAACAAAACCCACAACAGTGCCAACAGAACCAACAATTAACCCACAAAACCCACAACGTTTGTTGGAATATTCAAACAAACATGAGCTAGTATGGCAACAGTACATTTCGTAAATTTTCAAAACGATTATATTAAGAAATTACCAACTCTATATTTTACACATTACTACATTACGACTGTCTGGCCCCAAAAAATAAAATCGGTTGTTTTTCGCGACACTTACTGTGTTTAGACTGTCCCTCATGGCAATGGTTCGGAACCTGTGCAAAGTTATGCACTCTTCCAATATTACCGAGGTAGACCGCGTGACAAGGGAAGTCAGAAAATCTACATTAATATCTAAAATCTCAAGCATACACCGCTTCTAAGTGAATTAAAATCTACATTAATATCTAAAATCTCAAGCATACACCGCTTCTAAGTGAATTAAAATCTACATTAATATCTAAAATCTCAAGCATACACCGCTTCTGAGTGAATTAAAATCTACATTAATATCTAAAATCTCAAGCATACACCGCTTCTGAGTGAATTAAAATCTACATTAATATCTAAAATCTCAAGCATACACCGCTTCTAAGTGAATTAAAATCTACATTAATATCTAAAATCTCAAGCATACACCGCTTCTGAGTGAATTAAAATCTACATTAATATCTAAAATCTCAAGCATACACCGCTTCTGAGTGAATTAAAATCTACATTAATATCTAAAATCTCAAGCATACACCGCTTCTGAGTGAATTAAAATCTACATTAATATCTAAAATCTCAAGCATACACCGCTTCTAAGTGAATTAAAATCCCAAGTCAAGCATATACCGATTCTAAATGAATTATAATTCCAGTACATGTACATGTGTGAGTCAAGAATATACAACTTACAAGTGAATTAAAATCCCTCAAAATGTACGAGTCAAGTATATATCACTTCTAAGTGATTTAAAATCCCTCTGTATGTACAAGTCAAGCATATACTGCTTCTAAGTGAATTAAAATCCCACTACATATGCAAGTCAAGAATATACCACTTTGAGTGAATTGTAAGCCCTATACATGTACAAATACTTCTGAGTGAATTAAAATCCTGTATATGTGCAAGTTAAACATGTACCACTTATAAATCAAACTGAGTTATTTACATATTTGGCTCAAAGTCCTTTCAGATCTGTATACATGTTGACAAATGGCTTTCAGATACAGCTGCTGTTACAAAATATAACTGCTGTTACTAAAAATGGATCAAAATAAAATACTTCTTAAAAACCATGCAATGGTAATCTATAGAAAGCATTTCAGTATACAGATTATGCAGATTTGACATCAAGAAAGACCTCTAAGTGACTAATCAAAATTCACTCAACAGATTTGGAAGAAAAACAAATCAGACCAAAAGTAGCATGGCATGGAGGGGTTACAGATTAGACGAAACATTGCTTGGCATGGAGGGGTTTCAAATTTGCACAGATGACATTGATCTGCTAACAAATATGGCAGCTGTTTTTTAAATTGTTTCAACCATAACAATGTGGCATAGATTCAAGAATTTGGAATTAAAAGTTTTGTTACCCTTGACTTACTAGAACTCGAAAAACATTTAAGTAATTTTATCCCAAAAAAACACTCAGCAGACCTTGACAAAAAAGCATCCTTCCTTAAAGGAATTTTATTATGATGCTGATGTGATGAAGACACTGAAAATTATAGAAATGTTTTCATAATGTGTGCAATCAATAACATTGGAAGAAATTTCCTGAGACAATCGAGCTGGCCAAATAGTCTAAGGCACTTGCCTTTAGAGATTACTCACATTTCACCACTGTGCAAAAGCTTTGACTCTTATCTCGGCCAATGTGAGAAAGCTTGCCAGCAGCTTCCCATGGGTCAGTGTTGCTGGGTTCTTCCTCCACCAGATATACTGGCCACCATGTATAGTCTGTCATATTTTCTAAAATGGTATAAGAATTGCAAAACCAAACCAGTCTAGAGAAAGCATCCTTCTGACCAAGACCTCTCTGCCAACTACTCTTGCAGTTTGGATATTAGGCAGACTTAAGGTATGTGAGCAGTCTCAGGTCCACCTGTGCCTCTTGTTTCTCTAAAGACAGCTATAGGAGATACGCCAAGAAAATCTCATTTGATTGATAGTTTCAGGGGCAGTTGTAGATAATGTGTGGGATTAGTTGTACTCTCTCTTTTTATTCAAAATAATGCATCTTTTACTGGAAAAACAAAAATGGCAAATCAGCATTGTATAATTAAAATCCTTTGAGGATACCAATAATAAATCACCCAGAAATTCATCTCAGTGTGTAATAAAATACCTTTATATATTTGCAAGATTCAGAATTAAATACAAACAAAATTTTGATAGGAATTAATTCTCAGTTCCATTTTCCAGCTATGCTGTAGGGGTTGAGTTACAGGCATGAACAAAGCCCTTATTTAACAGAATGATTCTATGGATTAAGTCCTCATCACCCGTATCTTTATGGAAAAATGAAGGTTGGTGTAGGGAATTTAAAATGTAGCATATTCCAAAATTTTCTTCAGTATGCAACTGCCGTGCATTTTAGCATGTAACAAAAATGGAGTATTGAGACAAAATATGGTCATCCCTAACTAATTCTTTTATTCTCCATGTTTATGTTTATTTTTGTACATAAAATGTCAGTTCATTCCAGTTTTATCTGCAAATGGACTTTGGTGTTTTCCTGCAGAGGGGCATTGGTGTTTTCCTGCAGACAAACTTTACTGTTTTTCTACAGGTGGAATTTGGTGTCGTCATGCAGATGGACTTAAGAGGACTTTGATATTTTCCTGTAGATGAACTATGATATTTTCCTGTAGATGAACTATGATATTTTCCTGTAGATGAACTATGATATTTTCCTGCAGATGAACTTTTATGTTTTTCAGCATGTGGACTTTGGTCTTTTCCTGAAGATGCACTATGTTGTTTTCCAGTAAATTAAATTTGTAAATTGCTGCTTTTTTGTAGCTGGACATTGCCGTTTTAATGTAGAGGCTTTCCCTGCAGATAGACAAGGGTATTTTCCTGAAAGTAACTTTGGTGTTTTTGAGCATATGGGCTTTGGTGTTTCCTGCAGTTGGAAATTGCTCTTTTTATGCAGGTGGAGTTTTTCATTTTTATGCATATGATCTTGGATCCTTTTTGGCATAAAGATTTGTATGTCTTCCAACAGATGAAATTTGGTGTTTTACTGCAAATGGTCTTTGATATTTTTTTTTATATTTTGTTTAAAATTATTACCCAGGGAAAGGCTTGCATTTGCACTATGAGCATTACACACTGTCAAAAATGGCCTTCTTGCATGAAAAAATGCATGTATAAATTGTATACATTTGGGGCTGGGGTGCAAAAATGTTGTACTCTATGAACTTCCATTAACTTGTCAGGTAAAGTGAATGATATACTTGTGTTTTACTTTTATTATACCTATCCAAAAATACAGACCTTTTTGATCTCCTGTATTTTATTTTTTTTAATGAATTTTCATATTTGGTTTGTATGTGCGGCATGCAGTTTGTGTATTAAAACTGTCCCTTGCACCCTTCATGAGTGTCAAACTGTCATGCTCCATATTGAATATGGAGGGATTAAGTCAACAATAAGAACAACAACATGGCAGCCTACATAGACAATGCTACACAGAATTGTGATATAGCCAAACTGAAATTTAGAAAAGAAATAAAGCTTGAAGACAAAAGAAATAAACTAGAGGCATTTGGCAGAAGAAGTAGGTCAGGTAGTCTATTTGAAGTGGGAATATTCTTTTCATTTATTACAGGTGTGGTATAATTTTAATTAAATGTTAGATATTGTCATCACATCAGTATCGGAGTATCACATGTTTCGGACTGGCCATTTTATTTTGTTGATATCATGTGATAACATGTAGCTGATGAAACATTTTTCAGAGTTTTCTTGACAGTATTTTCACATTTTGCTGCAAGTAAAGAAAATGCTTCAAGTTTGTCTAAATCCCAAAGAATACACATTAGGCATAACAGTGACCAAAAAACATTAAATTGCCTAATATACTTTCATACCTATTCAAAATACCTTTATATTTTCCTAATGTCCATGAATTGAAACCCTTGGTGCAACTTTTTTGTTGTCAACTGTCAAATGAATAACAGCAGATGATTTGTTATTTCCGCCAACATCACTGAGATATTTGCATTGTACTTTGATCCATTTTGTTCAAAGAGTTGGCAACTACTGGTTATATTGACATACAGAGTGTTCTTTGTAATTGTGACACATTCACAGTACTTTGACATGAACTGATTATGGAACATAAATTTACTGTTTTTACTGACTGATATAAAAAAGACCAATGCCTGTCCGATTCTATATCTGTTTTCAACTTTGATCAAGAAAGATATAGATCTTTGAATCATTCAGAAAACTAATGAGTGATGGTTTACATCAGGATGTGGAAAAAATAAAGATTTTTCTTAAGCGCATATAGAAAATTTGGTTAGTTCATAGCATTTTTATATTTTTAAAAAACATTAAAATATAGCAGTTTCAGCATTATTTCAAAATAATGCTAAAAATATATGGCCCTGTTGGGCAAGTGGATTTTGATCCAAGAAAAATAGTGTTTTAAAGCCATGTGCCCTCAGCCTTTGTCTGAATGAAGATTTCTTTGTGCACTGCTGTGGTTTATTTGTATCTCAGACTTTGAGTTGTTGTTTATAATTGTATGGTATCCACAGATTTTGATCCAAGGAATAAAGTCAAATCCTTACAAAAATGGTGATAACTGAATCTATCACCCTTTTTCCACATACAGAACTTCTGTAAGGAAAAGCATTTTCCACACTCGCCACTCTTGTCCCCTGAACACAAAGCTACATGGGCTTTACATATATATCCATATTACATTCTGTGTAACACATAGCTGAATGGATTTTGCACGTATATCCTTATTACATTCTCCACAACACACAGCTTAATGGGCTTTACACATATTGTTACATGTCTAGGCTCTTTTCAAAAGTAACAAGAAAAGAGTGAAGACAACAAGCTTTGTAAAATTTAACAAATAATTTATTTCCCTAGAAAACGAAGGTAAAAATGAGAAAAGGAACTCACGGTTTTACAAATCAAATCCAAAATTAATCCAAGAATTAAAAAATAGAAGTCCTATTATTAAAAAGTCCTAAATGAATCTGAGTTTGAGTCCCAATGAAATTTAAAATGGAGGGTGATGACGTCTGTCATAACCTTCAAAGTATAGATGTGTCAACAGTTCCTTGTTGAGTCACAGAAAATTATATTCCAGTTTTGAATTCCAAATAAATTTCAGTGAATGTCTTTGTTCAGGTATTCTATATGAGCACTTATATATTTCAAGGGAAAATAATCACTTGTATAAAAAAGAATTTCAACTCAAACTGGTCACAACAAAACACCTTTAAGTGTCAGTGGTTTGGCGCCCAAATGCCCAAATTCTCTCTAGAAAACAGTTATACACTAATTTTTAAGATGCAAAACATATTCCCATATGAGGGTCATATGGTCACCCTTTCAGAACAAAACAGAAACTTTTTACATGCCTAACATCACATACTCCCAGTATGGCCTTAACTGAAAACAATGGTTCTTACTCTGGGAAGAAATAAAGGAAAAAATTTAAACAAATTGTTTACCAGAACCCTTACTGGTTCTGAATCAAGTTCAGCAACTAGATACAGTTTTTTTTTTCTCCCAGGTTCTTCCTCCACCATTAATACTGGCCGCCATGTATAACCTATCGTGTGCTGAAAAATGGCGTTAAACCCTATAACAACAACAACAACAACAACAACAACAGCTGAATGGGCTTGACACATATATCCATATTACTTTCTCCATGGAATTACAACAATGAGTACTGCACATTTTCGTCTCTGCATCACAGCATTCTTTGACACCATACAAAAATATCCTTTTAGATTTAAGTCTCATTTTTGGGTTGTCCCAAAAATGTGGTCACTGAAAGAGGCATGAAAAATAAGTCTTTCCAGTCCTTCAGACTGGTTAATCTTGATTTAGAAATTGTATCAAATCTGTGATAAGTCTTTGTTTTCAATACTTTTTATTCCACACCTACTATTTCACCTAAAGATATATTTGTAAATACATGTATTACCATATATACTCACCTATAAGATGATTTAAACTGCAAACAACAAAGATCCTGATCTGCTGTAGCATAACACTCCTACAGATCAGAGTCTGTGTTCTTTGTTCTGCTGATTATTCATAACAAACTGCACAGACCCAGATCAGCCAGTGCATTATTATATGAATAATTTTGCTGTTTTGATTATTTCCAGTAAATACAGATAGCACTAATTTATTATTTGTAATATTTCCAGATATGGTTTGCACATCCTATGTTCTGGACTAGAATGGAGTGTCCCCAGCACTTAATAGTGGATCATTGTTCCATCAGACCCACTCAACAAGGATTTCGGAATCATTAGGTAGTCCACTTAACATGTTTTTCTGCAGTCCATTCTCTGACTTTTTCAGACACTAAGATCTGTTATTTCTGTAATCCTGATAAAGATGGTGCTGGAGTATTTGCACTTGTATGCACATTTGCATATATTTGTAAGCACACATATATATTTGTTAGCACACACACATGCACTTGTAAGCAAGCTCATATGTACTTGTAAACAAACTCATATACTTGTAAGCACACTTACATGTATGTGTAAACAATCTCACATTTGTAAGCACATTCATATGTATTTGTCAGCACACTCATATATTTGTAAGCATATTTGCATGCACTTGTAAGCACACTCACATGTACCGAGCTGTGAATTCCAAGGGTCAATATTGCAACTTGTACTGCTTGATTAATCATTTTCTCCATTTCCCATTTCTCAGATGAATCAATAGTTTAAAATCCGTTTCTGCCGTTACCTACATCATTACAGGGATCACAATTTAAGCTCTTTCTACCTGCTAAAGCATATTGTAACTCAAAATTAGGGTATGAAACAAATTTCTGTCAGAATATTGGTTCTTTGTGGTATGTTATTTTGTTTCAGCATTGAAGAATTCACAGAGTATCCTGTGATGAATCAACTTTTATGTGTTCATATCTGGTGCCTACAGTTGATGACAGTATTTGACACCAGCTTCCATGAAATGTTGCAGTGGATTGGTAGTGGCAAACCGTGTCCAAGCACTTTGACCGTAGCATTTTGCAGCTCAACAGCAGCAGAATAAAAGTTTCATTTTCTTTTTCCATGCCATGTGTATACTTCTCACATTATGACATTTTGATTGTTTGTAAATCTCTCAGCAGTGAGTACCTCATTTTGGAATGGAACGATTTTGTAAGATAACCTGTGAGCATTATTTTCAGGTATTGTGAAACTGGTCCATTGATAAAGAGAAGAAGAGAAAAGTTTGGAAAATTTGGCATTTTTTTTTTTCTCCTAAAATATGAAGTCCATAAAATAAAAGAAACAAATATAAATTTGCAATAATTTAAACAAAATTTTAATTAAGTGCAAAGTATAATATGGAAGTTATTCAGATATTAGGTCACCAAATCTGAGAAGTCCCATTGCTAAGTTCAAGGGAGACAACTCCAGAAATTACTAAATGTTGCCACAATAATAGCAAAAATATATATATATAGAGAGAGAGAGAGAGAGAGTAAAGAAATTTTGTATCCCAATAGCCTTAACACTAAGGTATTGTATAAAACTAAACAAATGTTATAATTGATACATTGTATACGTATATATTAGTTATAAATAAATAACTGTATGTATGACTGTTTGTCTCCATATTGTGATTTCATTGACTTGTGCATCTTTCTGATCCCATTGTAAATATGAGATTGTTATAAAAATACGTATCATTTACGATGTTGTGAAAGGATTTCCAAATCCATCTGCCATTTGGGGCAAGTTCAGATTCAGCAAACATAAACATGTCCAACAATTGCGAGACAGTGATAAATGGGTCATGTTCTATTCATAATGATAATTGTATAATGTGAATATCTACTAATTAAAGCAAATTTAGATAAATGAGGAATACATATTTATATTTTAAATTATCAGTTATAATCACAATATTTCTACGTATTTGTGATTCAGTGACTTTCAGGTCATAATCTAGTCTGTGGCAGTTTGTGA
Source organism: Megalonaias nervosa (assembly GCA_016617855.1). NCBI lineage: Eukaryota > Metazoa > Mollusca > Bivalvia > Unionida > Unionidae > Megalonaias > Megalonaias nervosa. The sequence goes on from JAECUM010002149.1 coordinate 9,634, forward strand.
GCCTGATTACTCTAAACAATCAACTTGTCAAAGATTGTTTTGATGCATATCACTAATTTTAAGGTGACTAGGTGTTAATTGTTATTAATATAATTTATGTGATTTCATGACACATATATTTGGTATTAAAATACACTTATCTATAATGATTAACCACCAGGAGAATTTCTTTTAAAGCATGATTGATATACCACAAATGTAGCACCAACAGGCACAAGCAGTAATTATGATGTGTTATTTACTTGCGAATTATAGGATCCTAGCACATACTTCCTCTTTGTCAAAAAATTAAATGATAAAAAGTGTTCTGAATCTCAAACATTGTCTTGTCGAACATTTTTGGTAGGTTGTTATAGGTTTAGCAACTTTTTTTTCAGCACATGATAGATTATACATGGTGGCCAGTATATTTGATGCAGGAAAAAAACCTCGGGAAGAACCACCAACCCATGGGAAGCTACTGGCAAACTTTCTCACATACCCATGTTGGCTGAGCCTGAGACTCAAACCCAGAAGGATGGAGATGAGATGTTAGTAATCTGCATGGGCACTCAGACACCCAGGGTCCCTGTCAAATATTTTGATGCCTGTCACTGATTTCAATGACTAGATTATATAAGTATATGGATAAATAAGTGTACCATTATCTGTTGTCTTAATCTTCAACAGAATTTAACATCTTTGCTGTTCATCTTTTATTGCTTACTGATTAATGTTTACATTCATCTTTTATTATGTATTATTTAATATTTACATTTATTCAAAAAGGGTTTATCATCCTAGATTTTTATTTGTAGTTCATTATGTTTATATGATGATATGGCATTAAGTCCCAAAGGCAAAGAACAAATATATATATTGAATTTGTTGTGAATAGACCAATGGCAATGCCTGTGGGTGGGTGGGTTGGGAAAAAAGATGCCACCACCTATTGGAAGATAACTTAATTTTTGTACCCCTCCTGTCCAGCTCTTATGAGAATGCAAACATGTCCTGCAGGTTTTGACCAATTGCCATGCAACTTGGTAAATATTATAGTCATCAAGATGCACATATTAACAAATCACTTTCCTTCTGCAATTTTTAGAGTTACTTCCCTTTATATATTGGTGCTATAAGGAGGAGTATATTATATTGCAATGTCCATCTGTCTGTTACCAATCTTGTTTCCACACAATAACTCAAAGTCTACACCATCTACAGCTACCACACTTTTACAGGCCTGCACTTGAGAATCCTATCTTGGGGTCAGAGGTCAAGATCACTGGCTGAAAGAAGAAATGTCTGCACAATAACTCAGTTTCTCCATCATCTGCAGTTCCCAAACTATACAAATGACTTACTTTTTGAGTAAGGAAGAAACCTATCTATTATGGGGTCAGATGGTCAAAAGGTCCAGATCACCATGCCTGAAAGAAGACAAATGGTTTCTGCACAATAACTGAGTTCTCATATCTAGTGATACCAAGCTATGTGGATGGCCTGCACTTGGGATAAAGAAGAACTCTATTGATTATGGGGTCAAAGCATTTAAGAACAATTAAACTTTGTATAAAATAAAAATTAAACTTTGTATAAAAGAAGAAAAAATGATTTCTACACAATAACTTGATTTCTTCAACAGCTACAATTGTCATTCTTTTTGGAAGTATTGCAAATGCAGTGAAGAAGAAGCCTATGAAATGGGTCAAAGGTTAGAGGTTAAGTTCACTGTGGCTGAAAGAATAAAAATGGTATCTGCTCAATAACATTAGTTCCACATCACATACATGGATGAGATATGTTGAATTGCTTGCACTTTGGGTAAGCAAGAGGCCTATTGGTTTTCACACCAAAAAATTGACATTTCAAGGCCATTGTAGTTCAAAGAATAATGGGCTTTGCAGAATAATTTTATTTTGTTCTTAAGTAGGTTCTATGACCAGAGTTTGTACACTTAGGGTAATATAAGGAGATCTAGATTCTTGTGGTATCAAGGTCAGAGGTCATAGTCAAGGCGACTGCATTAAGAATGGCATAGTAAGTGTAGTTCAAAACTGCATGTAAACTGACCAAAGGTCAATGTCATTGAGACTAATTGGTCAGTAATCTCTATAGGTGACCATGCCCTACTGGTGCTTGCATGGAAGATTGTTAAACATGAGGTTTTCATGATAGTCTTATTTAAGTCCCTGACACATCATCGGATAATACCCATTATTTTGGCCTCTCTGTTTTGGTTCATCCCTGAAGCATCATGTTGATATTCTTAAGAACACTGAATCAAACTTTTATAAATCCCGATTCATTTTGAATTTTATTCACATCATAAAGATAAAAAATTTAGAGCTTAAAAGATGAGGTATATAATATATAAAAATGCATTCATGTTTTGTTCAGAGTGAAGGCCCAACAAGTCACATGATCTGGTTTATCAGTATGTCTTGGCCTGACATCTCATTGTATCTCTGTGGCACATCACATCTCATTTTATTTCTATGGCATATCACATTTCATTGTATTTCTATGGCATATTGCATCTCATAGTATCTCTATGGCACATCACATCTCATTGTATCTCTAATTATCTATGACACATCACATCTCATTGTATTTCTATGGCACATCACATCTCCCTGTATTTCTATGATATATCACATCTCATTGTATCTATTTTCCATATCAAACTTGTTCTTGACATGTTGTCTAATTGTGTATTTCTGATCCGTATCAAACTTTTCATGGCCTGGTGTCTCATTTTATCTCTGTGCTATATCAAACTTGATATTGGCCTATTGTCTAATTGTATATCTATGTCATATCTCATCTCATTGTATCTATATGGTATATCACATCCCACTGTATCTCTTTTCCATATCAAACTTGTTCTTGGCCTGTTGTCTCATTGTATCTCAATGCCATATCAAACTTTATCTTGGCCTGTTGTCTCATTGTATCTCTGTTCCATATCCAGCTTTTTCTTGTCTTGGTATCTGATTGTATCTCTATGCCATATCAAACTTGTTCTTAGCCTGACATCTCATTGTATCACTATGCCATATCAAACTTGTTCTTGGCCTCACATCTCATTGTATCTCTATACCATATCAGACTTATTCTTGGTCTCATGTCTCATTATATCTCTGTGACATATCAGACTTATTCTTGGTCTGGTGTCTCATTGTATCTCTATGCTATATCAGACTTGGAACAAATCACTTATGTTGGTATTATTTGTTTTTATGGCACATGGTTTGAATTGAGGAAGAAGAAGGCTTTTATCAATTGTGTCCTCATGTGTCACGCTGTCTACAAAACAGTCTGATAAAAATTTTGCAAATATTACTATTATTAGTTCATATTTCCATATCATCACGTAGGATGTTCTGAATAAAATGGTTCATTAACATTGAAGTTTTGCATGCAAATAAGCTAATTATGCTCATGCTTCCACAATACTGCCTTCAAGCAGTATTGGATGTTTAATGACTTTAATTATGGGGAAATAAAAAGTCTTAGAAACCATGAGTGAAGTCAACTTAAATTTAAAACTTGCATTAAGCGTAAGAAATATGTTATGAAATGCAAGTGTTATGTTTCATTTACTTGTGATAAAATTAAGAAATAAATGATGACAATGCAAATTTGTTTTGTTCCATATTCTAGTGTTAGAACAATAAGCAAAAAGTTTAACCTTTAACCCCTGACCCCCATGGAACTCATATGTTCCATCCATTTTCACCTCAGGAATAACTGTGGCAAGTTTCATCTTCCTGTTTTTCAGCATACCATTGATTGCTATGTTTACAAAATGCTATGTGCATATTTTGTTTACAAAATGCTATGTGCATTTTTAAAATAGCTCACTTTTCATCATGGGGGTGGAGCTGGGCTTGTGTGTGACTTTTGACAATAATAAATACTGTTCTGTGGGGGAAAAAGGGAGTATTATTTAAATGACTTTCTTGATGCTTGCTATATAAATATTTCTGCCATGCAACCAAAATTAAATCATACAATGATAATACCTATGTAGTCTTTATGGGGGTACTCTACAGATATTTATGAACTTCTGAAAGAGTGACAGATGTAAAGTGAAGTTGTTTACATTTGCAACATGCACAATGGAGAGAATGTTGGCATACCTCAGTGTTACTTTCATTTCAATGTTACTATGGCTGAAATTTCTTTGGATATTGTTCATGTTGAAATTGTACATGATATAAGCGCACAGCTAATTAAAATGATTGCTCCCATGCAGTTAAACAGTTATTAAAATAGGGAAAACAAATTTTGCCAGACTAGACAATACCAACTTCTCATAGTACAATAAATGAATTACCAAATATACAAAAAGTAAAAAAAAAATGTCATTGACTCTTTTTTCACAATTTACCTCCGAAGTCCAGGAAATGAAAATGACTAAACAAAGCTAGTCGTTTTTTTATAGGTGCACATCTGAAGCAAGGCCAAGCTGTATACTTTATAATCAATATTACACCCATTAATCATACACCAAAATAAAGGGAAGTAAATGTTCTTTGAACAATACTTAAGATATACAAGGTCATTTTTAAATAGCCAGTATAACCAGTGGCAAAAACGGGGTAAATTCTTTTCTTCAAAAAATCTAACCCCTATGCAAAATATGAAACCATAGGGTTCTACCTTATCAGCTTCTGACCTCAGACTGAGGCCACTGGGCAAAGTGCAAAAAGTCTTTTCAGTGCCACAACGGTAAGAGATGAAGAAGATTATCAGCTCCAAACTGATAAAAAGTCAACAATAACAACAGCAGTAACAACCACTTAACAGCAAATAGTTTGACATTAATTATCAGGGTATTTTTATTGCAGGTGATTTAAAAAAAAAAAATATCACTTTCAGCACCAATTGGCTACATCTTGTCAAGAAATGGATGCTCAACGCCTTTCCGAAGAACAAACACATACAGCTGACTTAGACTGACCTGAGTGTGTATTGAACCTGTGACCCTTGGATTATGAATCTGGTGCTCTACCCAACTGAGTTACTGTATTTTTCACTTTGCAACTGACATGATTACATGGAAACGTGAATGCTCAGAATAAGTTCTGCCTTATTTTGAACTGATTTCATTGACAGGGTAATACACTTCAGATAGAGGTTTGCTTATAAAATCTGTGGATATTTTTCCAAAATAGACTTTTACTGGGGCATCCACCTCCTTTCTGGGCATATAGATATTCTTTTTAGGAGTATGTGTATATTCCTTTCTGGGAACACTGTATATTATTCTTTCTGTGAGTGCTGCATAAATATTGTTTATGGGAGCATAATTATTCATTCTGGGGGTGTAATTATTCTTTCTGGGAGTATAAATATCATTTATGGGAGCATAATTATTCATTCCGGGGGTGTAATTATTCTTTCTGGGAGTATAAGTATTGTTTATGGGAGCATAAGTATTCATTCCGGGGCTGTAACTATTCTTTTTGGGAGTTACTTTATGGGAGCATAACTACCTGTTAAGTTGAATTGCAGTTAGGCTCATCAGAATCAGATGGAAATTGTGTAGGCATGGCAGGGTAGGGCTCCTAGCACTCTAGTTGCAATAACACACCATCATGGAACCTGGCATGTTGACAAATGTCAATAATACCCAATCTCTGCATTTAGTATACAGTGTGAGAGTGGCGTACTTGTGTAGCAGGATATATATTGTATTGTGTTTTGGATAAAGTGTTAGTGGCATACTTGTGTAGCAGGATATATATTGTATTGTGTTTTGGATAAAGTGTTAGTGGCATACTTGTGTGGCAGGATATATATTGTATTGTGTTTTGGATAAAGTGTTAGTGGCATACTTGTGTAGCAGGATATATATTGTATTGTGTTTTGGATAAAGTGTTAGTGGCATACTTGTGTAGCTGGATTTATATGTGTGTATTCCCTCTTATATTTTCTGATTCCATTTTATATCTATTTTGTTTTGGCATTCTGTATTGTCTGACAAGTATTGTTCCTGCAACCAATCACTGTTGTCAGATGATGGATGGCATTTACATACCAAGCAATAGGTCAGAGGTCATTCAGGTTTAAATGAAATGTTCCATTTGGCTGGGTAATTTATATTAGTGCTAAAATAGGTGAGAACATGTTTGCAGTTGATAATATTTTTATGGAACACAAAAGCCTACTTTATCTTGAAAGTGCTGACATGGCAGTCTTTAATATGTGTTTCCTTAAAGGGATCCTGGTCTGTCAAGCAAATGAATTCTAATCCAAATTTTTAGTGATATATCATATTACTTTATCTTTCACATATAAATCTAATTATTCAGTTTATTATTTCAATAATAAACTACAGTAATAACAACAGGAACATATGAATTAAATAAAATGATGTATGTAAAATAAGTCAATAATTATCCTGGCATAATCTGGGTGGGGTTTGTTCTAGTCCTGGATCACTTAGTGGTAGTTTCTCATGCTATTTTAGTTTAAGGAAACAAAAATGTTGGTATTGAAGTTAAATGCATGGGAAAAATTTAGAGGCATATGCAAGTCTTTATTGGCTTTTATAAGAATGAGCAATATGACCACATGACTTGTCCTTCAGGTCTAATTGAGATTTACATTAATGGTTGAATGATGATTATGGCAATATCCCAGTTGTCATTCAGACTGAAAGGTCAACTGGGCCACAGGCCTTAATTAAATTTGTGTGACATACCAGATGTTATTGTGTTATTATAACTGTACATATTGTTCACTATTTTACCCTTTTAATATTCATTCTTCATAAATCATCATTATTATTGAGGACTATCGCCAAGATTGGTTTATACCTAGCTAAATCAAGATATTTTTATCTCTTTTCTTCTACTTCTTCTAATTATTGTTATCAAAGTACGTCAATGAGAATTTTGTTGTAGGTGAATGAAAGATGTACCATTAATTCTGCAATGCATACATTAAGCCAACATCACTTGATAAATAGTAAATTTGATTTGGAATAAGACTGAATAAAGCTAGGCCTGACTCCAAGGACTGAATAAAGCTAGGCCTGATTCCAAGGACTGAATAAAGCTAGGCCTGATTCCAAGGACTGAATAAAGCTAGGCCTGATTCCAAGGACTGAATAAAGCTAGGCCTGATTCCAAGGATTTAATTAAGCTAGGTCTCATTCCAAATGGATAAAGATTTCATTAAGCTAGGTCTGATTCCAAAGACTGAATTAAACCTCATCTATAAGACTGAATTAATCTAGGGCTCATTCCAGATGGAAAAAGATTAAATTAATCCAGACCTCATTCCAGAGATTGAAATAAGCTAGACCTCATTCCAAATGGAAAAAATACTGAGTTAAGCTAGGCATCATTTCACATGGAAAAGTCTGAATTAAGCTAGGCTTATTTGCAATATGAAAAAATATTGACTTGAGGCCTTATTCCAAATGGATAAATATTGAATTAAGAAATGCCTTATTCCAAATTGCAAAAAAATTAATTTAGCCTAATTTAGCCAGACATCATTTCAAAGGTTGAATTAAGCTAGACATTATACCAAAGACTGAATTCAGCTAGGCATCACTCCAAAGGCTGAATTAAGGTAGGCCTTCATTACAAATTCATTCATATCTACAGCATGTAACAGCAAGTGTAATACAGATTATCCCCACCCCTCTCTCTCACACACAAGACTGAGCTGCCATAAATTTCTACAACATATGTTGGTAAACTGTATTCGTTTAGACTGATGCAAGTTCCTTATGCTGTTGTATAGGAGGAGTTTTCCATGTAGATGTTCTATTTATTTGTACTGTTTTAATTATCACTTTAATTTACTGAAGAATGGCATATGGTTCCAATTCATGACATTAGGCTGAGTCAAACATACAAAAGACTGCCTTGAGGTACATAACTCACAAACAAGAGACCCAAGGAGGACTGATATTGCTCACCTAGCTGAAGAGTTCATAGTTTCACTTAGCAGGCTTATTAAGTAGTGTAAGATTAAATCCTATGTAAACCATCTCCCAAGCATTGTATCATGTTGATTATGTATATATTGTATTATAGCCAGGAAACAATTCTTTCTAAATATAAATGCACAATCAATATGCAGTCTTTTGTTTATAAACAAAGTCAACAATGATCTTGATGATAATGAACCCAGCAGATAAAATTATGGTTTTCAGTGTGGTAAGAAACCCAGCCATTCTGCTACAAGATCACCTCATTGGTATACAGTGCTTTTGTTCATTATTGAAACAGTCCAAGATCCTTATGATAGAAACATATTCCATGTTCCAGTCATAACAAGTTCAGCTTATGCATAATCTTCATGATATGAGCATATCTTTTACAAAATCAGATCAGAAATATGGCTTCCAGAATGGTAACAAGCTCAGCTAACTGGATGAATGATCACTCCATTAATATGTGTGGATCTTGCTCATTATCTCAATAATGTGGGATCTTGATGGCATATGCACATAGTCAAAGTTTGATCAAAGGCAGATTTTAAAATAGGCCTCCAGAGTGGTAGAAAGCTCAGCCAATCAACTCCTAGACAACCTCTTTAATATACACAGATCTCGGTCATTATCAAACCCATCAGTTAAGTTAAAGCAAGGTTATGAGGTATTGCATTGAGAACCTCTGATTTTCATTTTTCAGTGGTGAGAAATACTTGAAGATTCCTGATTGGCAACACAAATTGGAGTTTTATTACATCATAACCCCAAATTACAACAAATCAGCAGCTGTCTTGACATTATGTGTTTTATACAGATATTACAGTGGCATGCATTATGTAAAATGTGACACCAACACAGAAATTTAAAATAATTCTTGTCAATACAAGTTAGCAACATTTTTTGTGAAAAATAGTTGCATATTTTTCTCCTGGTATATTTGCTTTGGATTATGGTGTACCAATACAGTTGTAGAGTCCTGACAATACCAGTGATCTTGGCTTAAAATACACCAATACAGCTGTTGAGTCCTGAATACCAGTGATCTTGGCTAACAATATACTAATACAGCTGTCGAGTCCAGACAATACCAGTGATCTTCACTGACAATATACCAATACAGCTGTAGAGTCCTGACAATACTATTGATGTTGGCTGACAATGTACCAATACAGCTGTAGAGTCCTGACAATACCAGTGATCTTGGCTGACAATATACCAATACAGCTGTAGAGTCCTGACAATACTATTGATGTTGGCTGACAATGTACCAATACAGCTGCAGAGTCCTGACAATACTATTGATGTTGGCTGACAATGTACCAATACAGCTGTAGAGTCCTGACAATACCAGTGATCTTGGCTGACAATATACCAATACAGCTGTAGAGTCCTGACAATACTATTGATGTTGGCTGACAATGTACCAATACAGCTGCAGAGTCCTGACAATACTATTGATGTTGGCTGACAATGTACCAATACAGCTGTAGAGTCCTGACAATACCAGTGATCTTGGCTGACAGTGTACCAATACAGCTGTAGAGTCCTGACAATACTAGTGATCTTGGCTGACAATGTACCTATACAGGTGTAGAATCCTTACAAGGTCACTACCTTGGGTAATGTTGTTTTGGGGTTTAATGCCATTTCTCAGTGCAAGATAGGCTATATATGGTAGACAGTATAACTGGTGGAGGAAGAACCTGGGAAAACCCCAGTAAGAACCACTGACCCATGAGAAGTTACTGACAGCTTTCTCACATACCCACATTGGCTGCGCCCAAGAGTCGAACCCACACAGACAGAGGTAATATGGCAGTAATGCATAAAGGCAAGTGCTTCATACCTCCTTGCCACCTGGGTCACGTAACTCAGGTAACAAGGTATCAATCAAGTAGTAGGGTCTCAAAAAAGAAAAACTACCCAGAAACATTCTCAAAAACTATGCTGGCCTACCTGTCAACCTGACTGAACTAGGGAACCTTGGGCAGAAAGCATTGCTTTGCTATCAGTCAGGGTGGCTTTGAGCTGTGTCAAGATGACATTAAAATTGATAGGCTTCTTCCTTACTCTAAGGTGTGTGTGTGTCTCTGTGTGTGTGTGTGTGTGATCTAGATTTTTAACGTAGCTTTAACAATTTTTCAGTCATATCGCTACAATGTCTGCAGTGTGACAGTTTATAGTGATGTCTAGCACTGGGGCATCATGCCTCAGACATGTAGCATGATGTCCCACCCAGTCACATTATCCTGACACCAGGCCGACCAGTCCTAACACTAACCTCTTAATGCTGAAAGTCAAGTGAGGCAGCTGTTAGTACCAATTTTTAAAGTCTTTGGTATGACTCGCCGGGGTTCGAACCCATGACCTCCCGCATCTGAGGCGGACGCTCTAGCCACTAGGCCACCAGAGCAGTTTACCCTAAGGTAAAGCCATCCATAAAGTTAGGGTCAGGTCTGTAATGTAGAATTAACGTTAACTGTGCATTCCTTTGTTTTCAGTATCTGTAAGTAACCTTAATCTTTAACCTTATGACCCTGAGATCAAGTCTCCATCATTACCCAACACACGTGATATCCACACATTTTGGTGGAGGTATATCATATGGAACTAATATTATTGTTTGAAAACCATTTTCGTTCTTTCTGCCAAAGTGAACTTAGCATTTGATATTTCAAGCCCAAAAGAGATAGGATTGTTCCTTACTGCAAGAAATCCACAAAGTTTCTTAAATGTGGTGGACAACAAGAGTTATTTTGCATCTTTCAGTCCCAATGACCTTGACATCTTGACCCCAAAACATAGGTTTCTTCATTACCCCAAGTTGAAGCCATCAACACAGTTTGGTAACAGTAGATGGTGGACAACAAAGCTTATTGTGTAGAAACAAAATTGGTGACAGATTGAATAACAGACATCACAACACAATACATACTACCTTATGCTGGAGATATAAAAATACGGTTGCCCTGCAAAGACACATGCTTGTCCAGGTTCAAAGACTTCCATTCAGTTCTAATGGTAAAAAGTAATTTCATTGATTTTGCATCAAAGCAAATAACTTTAACTACTTAAAATCAAAAGTTTTAATGTTTAGTTATCTCAGGCTACTGGGTGGTGGATTCTTCTACTCCTGCCATTATACTCCAGTTAAATGTACATAACTGTATTTAAAACAATGATTTTTTAAGGGATTTTTTCCTTACAGTAATAACTTACAAAAAAGACATTTTTTTTTTAAATTCACAACTGTTTTACAAGAAAGTTTTATAAATTATATGAACAATGTATAATAATAATAATAATAATGATAATAATAATACAACTTTATTTGGAGAAGAAAACTCATTGACTTAACTAATATTCCCTGAGGGCCTCTGTTATATACAATATATACAGCACAATCTGACAAAAATTTTACTTAACACTAAAGAATCAAGTTACTGTGAAAATGAAACAAAGGTTCAGTCTCATAACAAATGCAGCACTGATCACAAAAACATATAAAATATAGCACAGAAAAATTCATCAGTGAAAAGGTATGTGCAAACGAGAGAAGCAGGAGGTACTTATTTTACTTACAACTTGTTTTCTGTCTTAAGATTTCATCCAATTAAGACTTAGATCATGAAAAGAAACTTTGCCAGGAGCCTGTCTTATGTCACTGGGAATGATATACCTTGCCAGTGGACCAGTATAGACTCCTTGCCTACATTTTAACCCCTCCACCCCAATAATGCTAAATGATATTTCAGGATATGTCCCTGACTAAAATCTGTACCTGGTCACATACATAACAAATTAACTGATCCCGGTATGTTTGGTTGGGTATCCAAAGTTGTACAAGACTAATATCACAATAAATTGTAATATGCTAAATGAAATAATGGTTGCTCTTTCTTATGTTATTTTGCTTTCTAATATGTGATTATTATTTGGGACTGATATGGTAGGTGCCAGATCACAAAATGCTACATGAAAAGCACAATTTTTGACAACACCACACATGGTCACATTTGTATAAAACCACGATTTCCAACAACTCTTAGCGAGAACCTTACCCGACACCACAATGTATGCCTGCAACCTGGAACTTGTTAAACAGTAAAGTCATGTTTCAAATAATTTCAGGTGTAATGCTCTTGGAAATATATCACCACTGGACATTTTATACAGTTATTTGTCACAGAGGTAAAGACAGTCAGAAATAAGAAATATACCATACTACAGATTCATTAATTAAATAGGGAGAGTTCATTAGGCTAAATTGTGTAAGGTACACAAGTGGAAGTTCAATCCAATATACTTAAAGATAGCAAATAAGAGACGAGTTTCAATGAAGCAAACTTTATCACACATCACCTTGAATGAGAATGATGAAAAAAATCAAACTCTTGAGGTGCTATCAAAATAAAGCTGCATACCAAATTTGGTCACAATTCAACAAGACACATATCAGTGCAATGCAATATGACAGTGAAAGCATATGCTCTCCACACCTTGCTTTGCCATTCTCAACTTAATTCTATGTTGAATGTGTTTAGTACCACTTGCATATATTTGCCAAGTAAGTTAAACCATACTATGCATGAAATATGGAAAATTCCATGGCTGGTTTACACTGTATACATGGTGAAACCTCTAAATTCCCATTTTTTTCTCCATAACTATAGATCAGTTTATATACTTTTTCTAGATATCTGGGATCAGTGGTAAAGATAATAGGAGGATGCAAAGAGGATGTCAAAAAGAGGATCAAGGCAGCCTGGCAAGAGTGGAAAAACTTATTAGGTGTAGTCTCTGATCAGAATATGCCAGTCTGATTTAAAGAAAAAGTATACAAAAACTGAAAAGACCAGTGCTGACATATGGAGCAAAAACACTAAGGACGTCAATAGCTCATAGAGAGAACAGAAATTAGAATGCTAGTTTGGCTATTTGGGATCTCAGTTAAAGAGACAAAAAGAAATGAAGACTTCTGCCGAATAGTTGGAGTAGCTTGTATCACAAAGTTCGGGAAGCCAGACTTTGCTGGTATAAGCACATGGAACTGAGGAAAAGAAAACAGCTGAATCAGAGGGATCATGAAGGTATAGGTGTATGGACAATGGAGTAGTGGATGGCAGAAGAATAGATGGATGTGATACAGAAAAATCTGAAGAAAACAATTAGACTCACTGCAAAGATACTGGTGACAGAACTAAATGGATAAGGATAACCCATGTGGCTTGCCCCTCTTTAGAGAGGGATTAACAGCCAGAAGTAGAGCGGGGGGGGGGGGATTTGGTGAAAGTTTATGTTTATGAAAAAGTTGAGATATTCAGTCATTTGATGCCATTATCTCAAATTGTTATATTTTATGAATGAATGCAGGCTTTGGAAGAAGTAATTTATACCTGTGTTTCTTTAGTAATGCTGGCTGTACTTAGTGAAGAACCTGGTGATGAATCACCATCATTTGTACAAATATAAAATATGTTTACATCTTGCTGCTTTCCAAAAACTATTGTCAAATTCAATTTAATAATTATTGGAACAAGTTCAAATATTTCCAAATTTTGAGTATCAGTGGCATAGTATGTTAAATGCCACAAATGCTTGTTAAATCTTTTGTACATACTATGTTAAATGCCGGAGATGTTTGTGTTAAGTCCTGTGTGCATGGTATGTTAAATGCTGGAGATGTTTGTGTTAAGTCCTGTGTGCATGGTATGTTAAATGCTGGAGATGTTTGTGTTAAGTCCTTTGTACATACTATGTTAAATGCTGGAGATGTTTGTGTTAAGTCCTGTGTGCATGGTATGTTAAATGCCGGAGATGTTTTTGTTAAATCCTTTGTACATACTATGTTAAATGCTGGAGATGTTTGTGTTAAGTCCTGTGTGCATGGTATGTTAAATGCCGGAGATGTTTGTGTTAAATCCTTTGTACATACTATGTTAAATGTCGGAGATGTTTGTGTTAAGTCCTGTGTGCATGGTATGTTAAATGCCAGAGATGTTTGTGTTAAGTCCTGTGTGCATGGTATGTTAAATGCTGGAGATGTTTGTGTTAAGTCCTGTGTGCATGGTATGTTAAATGCTGGAGATGTTTGTGTTAAGTCCTGTGTGCATGGTATGTTAAATGCCAGAGATGTTTGTGTTAAGTCCTGTGTGCATGGTATGTTAAATGCCAGAGATGTTTGTGTTAAGTCCTGTGTGCATGGTATGTTAAATGCCAGAGATGTTTGTGTTAAGTCCTGTGTGCATGGTATGTTAAATGCCAGAGATGCATAGCATTGAGTGGTGTTGCTAAAATCAATGTGTTTGAGACATTACTTTAGAGATCAGCTCATGACTAGATTTGCTTCATGTCTTTTTTTTTCTTTACAATAACAACTGTCCATGTTTCGCTATCAGTGTCTATTGTGTCTTTATGCTCATATAGTAACATACCATAAAGGGTGAGCTACTATCTGATACTCTGCACATGAATAATTATGCTTGACATAATAAGATTATATCTTCAGTACGTTACATGAACAGAGCAAATATAAATATGTATATGCAGTTATGTACAAATAGACACTAAGGAACAGACATACATGAAGTTAAATGAACAGATAATAAATCCTGGTTATATAGTTACATCACATAACGAGGAATATCCCTAGTGCACCAGTGCACATTGGATCAACAAGAAATGCACATTTGTATACTTTAAAACTTTAAATACATCAAACATGTGCATAAAGCACATGCACACAAAAACATCTGCCATTATTTTATTTGCATCAATGACTATTACATTGGAGAAAATCGTTTCTGTGAAATGTGTTGAAGACACAATTATAAATCCAATATAATAAGTCACCAAATATTTATGTGAATGTCAACAATACTTCATCACTGGGGCTACCATTTTATAATACTGCCATCTTACTTCATCAATGGGGCTACCATTTTATAATACTGCCATCTAACTTCATCACTGGGGCTACCATTTTATAATACTGCCATCTTACTTCATCAATGGGGCTACCATTTTATAATACTGCCATCTTACTTCATCAATGGGGCTACCATTTTATAATACTGCCATCTTACTTCATCAATGGGGCTACCATTTTATAATACTGCCATCTTACTTCATCACTGGGGCTACCATTTTATAATACTGCCATCTTACTTCATCAATGGGGCTACCATTTTATAATACTGCCATCTTACTTCATCACTGGGGCTACCATTTTATAATACTGTTTCTGACTAAAGTGTCAGAAGTAGATGCCACTATTTCACATCTTCCATGCATAATACAAATGTTACATGTCAATTACTCCCAACAGATAACACTTATGCTGTCCTCAAACATGAATATTATCTGAACTCTTAGCTTCCATTGCCATTGGATTTCATCATGACTACTATGGTTTACAGTGAATATTTGTCTGTATGAGCAATACAAGTAAGACATGACTACAGTGTAACTTGACTTAGTATGGCTTACAGAGTATATTTATTTGGATGAGGTATATGTGTAACATCTGTCTCAAATATGTATGTATCCATCCTGTTTGAATTCATGGTATATGTAACTTGTAAAATGCAGGGCTGCATTTTGGATTTGGTAAATGTGGGCACTTGCCCCAAATGAATCTGGAAAAGGGCAGCTATCGTAATATAAAAGGGGATGGGCATAACTCCCGTCAGTATGGCATAAAAATATATAAAAAATCAACAGATTGAAACAGACAATAGCAAGTATAATAAGTGTATAAATGCATATCATATGCTATGTACATTGCACATAATACTAAATGCATATTGTGTGTTTTGCATATTCAAGTTGAGCGCTAAATGCCTATCGTGTGTTCTTAACATTACTACTTAACATTTAATGCATATCATGTGTAATGTATATTACAGTAGAACATTGTGCTATGTATATTACAGTGTAACATAAATTACATGTGTTCTGTATATTACATTGAAACACTCAATGCATATCATATGTTTTGTATATTACAGTATAACACTAGATACATATCATGTATTCTGTACATTACAGTAAAACACTTAAAACTGTAATCAAAATCTTGAATTTTCTAATAACAGCATTTTCTCTACAGTCTTACCATTCTGGAATCAAACCATGAGTTGCAAATTGTGTCACTGCTCTGTCCATTCTTAAGTCTTACAAACAGTGTCATGTATTTACTGCATGTCACATGATAGATGGAATGCATGTAGTTTTCAGTTTTTCATTTAGCTTCAAATACTGAATTCCCTGTTTGTGAGGTTTTAATTATACATTTATGTTAAGGGTGTCCTGAAATTAATACTTCCAAGTGTGAATGAATTTTGTTTGAAAATTTTTACACATCAACTGCAAAGCATCTAAATTATTTCATTCATTACCAGTGATGGACAACTTTTATCCAGTCTGAATTGAAATATTTGTTTCCCTTGACATTGGATGGACCTTCACTTTTAGTGCTGCCATCTATTGCATTATCTGATATGTGATTACAGTAAAAATTTGTTTGTTCACTGGTTCTATCATTTAACACATTGCCCCACCAAGCTATGCTCAAAATCAAATATTTGGTCTCGTGATTTTTCTCAGGAACCAACCAGAATTGAGCATGTGACAAAAAGAAACTATGAACTACTATTCATAAATAAATGCATTACATATATATATATATATATATATATATATATATATATATATATATATATATATATATATATATATATCACATTCTTATTAACAAAATGCACACCATTCCTATTTTTGTGGCAACTTCGCCAGCATAGCGCTTAACATTTTGCGAGGAACCTTTACTTTTGGGGTGGGGGGTGGGGGGAAATTTGATGATCACGCATCCTAGATGCAACAATGGAAATGTACAAATTAATACATTCAAACATTGTAAGCTCGACTACACTGTACAATAACTAATTAGGCTGCGCTGTATACTGACCAATTGGGCTGCTCTGTATAATGACTAATTGGGCTATACTTTATAATAACTAATTGGGCTGAACTGTATAATCACAACTAATAGTGATACACTGTATAGTAACTAATTGGGCTACACTGTATAATGACAGATAGAGCAGCAGAGAGGGTGAACAGACCACTTGCCTGAGACATTAAAGTTTTTGCTTGAGACATTAAAGTTTTTGTCTTAATAATGAAAACTTCTTTAATTGACCAGATTTTTTCTGATTTTTTTCACAATCTGGTCACTACGCGTTGGTCATTCACCCTCTCTGCTGCTATGAATTAAACAGCTATTATAGATATTATCAATAATGAGTATTGGAGAACCACACTCAGCTAAATTAGCTCGAGAGCGACTAAAGGCAATTAAAAAATATCTACCTGTTCGTGATTCTGTTAAGCAACAACTTCAATCGCGTCAGGAATCTCAAGTTGAATTTGAGGAGGATACAAAACAATTATTTAAACCTATCACTGAGACCACTAAAGGTATTCAACCTGTGTTAGAGAAAACAGCTGAGGCTACAACTGCAACACAGAAGGTTATTGGAGCATTACCAAACCAAATTAAGGAAGCTATAGAGTCTGCCGATAAAACACGTGCTGAAATTCAAGATGTTAAAAATATTGTCGAGGATCTCTCTAAACCAGAATTAAAAACTCGGTATTTTAATAAACAAGGCTATGAATTAGTTATAACTGATCCTATTAGAGTTGCTGCGGCGGGATATCAGATTCGGAGTAATCTTCTAAAGCCAGAATTTTATAACACTCCAGAAAACGAATGGAATGCTAGGGTATTTCGGGAGTACAAGGATATTTCACAAATTAGTAAAAAATATAAAGAAGAATATAATGATTTTGTTAATGAAGTTGATGAAATGAAAAAAGTGTTGGAACACCAGTTACACTATCAAAAAAGCAGAAATCTCGACGGCGGAGACAACCATCACCACCACAATTTGAATTATCACCAATATCATCACCACAACGACAACAACGAGAGCTACAACGACAACAACGAGAGCTACAACGACAACAACGAGAGCTACAACGACAACAACAACGAGAACAACCATCACCGAAACAAGAACAACAATTTCAAGAAATAATGAAACGATTTCAATCACCACGACAAGAACAACAACAAAAAGAAGAATTTGCAATATTACAACAATCACCACAGATTAAATTACCACGATCACAACAACTACAACTAGCCCAAACAACAGGTAGGGAGGAAGAAAAAGAATTTCAAGACGCTCCCGGCGCAACTGGAAGTGGTTTAGGAAGTGGTCTTATTACTTGCCCCAATAATGTCCTTGCTGATGTCGATCGATTAGAAATTCTCATCGGAGGAAAACGAGCTGGTAATAATTCCCCAGAAATCATTAATGAAGTAGCTGATATTTGCAAACGATTATTTAGTGGCGGCATCATGGATATTAATGTGTATCGATCCCTCATTAATGAAATCGCCGATGATTATTATAGTGATTAAGTATGTAATTGGTGATAAAAACAGTTAATAATAACAATGATCGTGCATGGTACTCAACGTGGACCTACCATGGTCAGGGTAATAAACTCTCGATTACCTGTATACAGAGCAACCTACGGAGATGGACTAGGTGATGTTATTCAGGGTCTGTTTAGAAGGATAGCCCCAAAAGCAATACCGATTGCAAAGCAACTAGGAATGAAAGCTATTGATGTTGTTCATGAAAAAGGTATAGGCGCTGTTGGTAATCTCGCTAGCAAAGCGTTTTCAGCAATTAAAGATAGACTATCACGATTAATACGCAGACCGGCCCGACCTCAACCTGTGAAATTACCTAGCACTGAAGTGATGCCAGCAAATGTCAGTAAAATAATAAATCAAGCAGCTAATCAAAAACTAGCGGAGTTAGCTGATATCCCGATGTCGGAAAAGGAAAAAAATATAACCGCTAGTCTGATAGCAGGAAGTGGTCTTCGAGTTAGACGAAGACGATAATAATAAAGATGTTTAAGCGCATATCTGACCCCGCGTTTGACATGGATGCACCAGTACTCAAAGATGAGTCTGTGCGTGATTATCAATATTATTCTTACGACGCACGAATTCCAGATCAGCGCGGACGAATCGAACTACAGGTTCAGGATACAAGTAGGTATTTCTTACCCGCTGAAGCATTTATTGAGGTAGAAGGTAAAATTTATAAAGATGATGATACCGAATACGATAATAATGATGGTTTTGGTTTTGTTAATAATGGTATTATGGCGTTATTTGACAGCGCTACGTACATGATTGATGGTAAAAATATTGAATCAATTCAGAAAGACGTTGACGTTGCTACAACAATATTGGGTCTAGCACGATACAGCGATGATTATTCAAGATCAGCTGGTCCATCAATGATGTTTGTAAAGGACACTTCTGATCACTCGGATCATAAAAACGTAACTACAGGTAATGTAAGAAATGCTGCAGGAACCGCAGAAACTCCCGCAGTAATATCAATGAACGCAAATTTCAACTTAGGATTTGCATCACGTAAATCAATGTTGAAAGATAGAAGGTTTTCATGTGCAATTCCACTGTCACATATATTTGGATTCTGCAGAAATGTCAGAAAAGTCATTTTTGGAGCCAAACACACAGTTGTACTTGTGCGAAAAAGCGATGATAATGATGCATTATGGAGACCTGATGCAGTTGATGCAGGTAAAGTAACACTGACAAAACTTTCCTTGTGGATGCCAGTGATGACTCCGTCAATATCCGAAGAAGACCGGTTACTATCTTTTATGAGTCAAGGCGGTAAATCAATGTTGTCATGGTTAACAATGACCACAGATGTTGTTCAGAGTGCAATTGATGGTTTATTTACATGGCAAATAGCTTCTCAGCAAGGTGTTTCTGCACCAAGACATATATTTATTGCGTTTCAATATATTGCACGAGTAAACTCGCAAACACATAGTCACATGATATTTGACAAACTCGGTGTTTCTGAGGTTTCATTAAGGATAAATGGACATCAAGAACCATCCGAGGATATATTACTGAATTTCGATCAAAATCATGTAGCACGTGCATATCAACGATTAATGACATTCATGGGTCGTGATCAAAACATTGATACTGGTTTACAAATATCGCAGCTAGATTTTACAACGCTGTATCCGATTTATTACTTTTCACTAGAACATTTAGATTTAACCAGACAATCAGTAGTTGATATTTATTTTCGAGCTCGTGTAACATTGCCAATAGCACCATCACCATTATTTCCTAATTACAGAGCAAGAGCAGTTATACTCAGCGATAAATCGATGTTACTCGAAGGTGTTGGTGGACGAATGAGAGTTATTGATGCTCCAGTAGAAAACATGTAATTAGATCGTTCATAATAATTATAATGTCATATCATCACGTTAGTGTGAGTCTGACTCCTGGTCAGATCAAAAAGCTGCAATCAGCATAAAAAAATAACTATGGAATAAAAATATCGCTAAAGCGAGAACAGATGACCGGTGCAAATAAACTGTCGTTGACCGAGCGTCAGTTTAAAAACTTCAATGACGCTAAAAAATCAAATAAAGGCGTCAAACTTAATCTTTCTGCGGGAGCCATCAAAGATATTGCTAAAACGGGTGGTATATTTCCACTTCTCGCAGCAATACCAGCATTAATAGCAGCTGCAGCACCAGCTGTTGCAAAGGCAGCTGCGCTAGGTGCTGTTGGAACAGCTGCTGGAATGGCGTTAAAGAAAGCAACCGGACAGGGAATTATGCACGCAGAAAATTTAAAAAAAAGATCACGACAAAAGCAACACGGAAGACGTCTAAGAGCACTAAAGGTACCACAGCCGGGCCGTCTATCAGGCCCAGCATACGGTCGGGGTCTAAGATTGCCAGGAACCCCGCCTTCGTGGTACGGAAAGGGTCTAAGATTACCAGGGACAGTTTACTAATAACACCCATGTCCAATTTTGATTTACTTAATGCTGCTAAGCAATTAAAAATAAAAAAATTTAGAGGTGTTTTTATGCGCGATCAATTACCTACCGTTGCAATGCAACATGAAACCGGTATTATTAATCGCGATAAAAACTCTGGCCCAGGCACGCACTGGGTAGGATATGCAATTGATCCACGTGGAATTATTTATTTCGATTCGTATGGATTAGCGCCACCAAAAGAATTTCTTCATTATGTCAGTAATATTACTGCTCCAATCTGGTATTCAACGCTACCGACACAAAAAATAACTGATCCTCCAATATGCGGTCGTGAAACCCTCGCTATGCTTGATGCTGTATCAAAATCAACAGCACCGCCTCATAAAGTCGTACACGCGTTCACTACACTACGTCATCACACTTAAACTGATATCAGTAAATATAATGGTAGATATTTATGGAAGATCCTCAGGTAGAGTTCAGAAGGTCGATTTATCTAAATATGCAACTCTTGATCAGCTCAGAAATGAAATCGATGATTTATTAAATATCACGAGTGTGGATCAAAATGAAGTCGTCGTTTTCCAGGACAAACAAGGACGATTAAAAACGAGTAATATACAACCACCAGATGTACTTATACGAATTCCCAACGCGGTTGTTAATAATGTCGTTACTTTCACTGATCAGGGTAAAATACAGGATTCCGGTAAGTCGGTTAACGATTATGTTAAGAAAACTGGTGATGTATTTACCGGTGACATTAATATGAAGGAAGAAAAATTACGTATCTTGGAGATCCAATCGTAGATACAGACGCAGCAACAAAAAAATACGTCGATGATCAAGAATCCAAATACGTGTCAGTGCGCGGTGGTATAATGCGTGCATTTCTTGACATGAATAATAATGGTATTAATAATCTCAGAACACCAGAAACAGATTTCGACGCTGCAACGAAGAAATACGTCGACGATAAGGAAATTCCAATAACGACTTCGTTAACGACTATCAATGATGGAATTACTGCATTTAGAACTGAGTATAATAATCATATACAAACATTTCTAAATTTTCGTAGAAATATAAACAGATCTATTAACGAATTTTTTGGAACTCCACCAACTGTTATTATTAATCTCGCTGACATTAACGCAAGACTCAACGATATCATTAGTGGTATTCCTAATATTATTCAAAAAACTAATCTCGTTAAAATTCCTCACAAGCAGATCATTAATATCGTGTACACAGTAACATCAGGAAAAGCAACATGGACACCGGAAAATAACACCCTTAAACATACCGCAGAGGTCACTGGTGTATACAGATTATCTATATTTTGTGCTGAAAAATTTACTATATTTACCACATTTACATGGCGTCATTCAACCGATAGTTTTTCTGGAACTGTGTCTATAGTGTTAAACAAAGATGCTGAAGAAACATTTATGCTAATAGCGAATGATAAAAAGTTAACCGCAGCGACTTATTGGTGGTGTATTGAGTTTGTAGCCGAAACTCCCGAATTAGTTACTTAAATAAGTATAATGAATCAAGAATCATTTATCGACGTTCAACGTCACAGATACGCTCAAGTATGTGAGTGTCAAACCAAACTAAAAAATATCATCGACGATTACACGATAAAGGTAAAAAAATATCGTCGTCGTATGGTCGTTATTGATATAATGGTATACTCGGTTTCTGCTGTTATTGCTGGAACTGGATTATTACTATCAACAATAACGATGACAGCGCCTGCAGTTGTAACAATTATAGTTTCAACGGCAACAACATGTGCAGGTATTTTCAGTATTATCGCTAAGAAAATATCTACATGTACGAATAATAAACTAAACGAATACATAATGAAATTGCACACAGCAACAGCCGCATACACTAAATTATGCTCGTATATTTCAGCGTATCTCAGTGATGGTAAAATATCCGATGAGGAGTTCGTAACGATAATGAAAACCTACGATGAAGCATTCATAGTGGAACGCGATGCGCTCTCTAGTGACGGAAAGATGGAGAATTAAATAATAACGATAATAATAATGTCAAAGTCGCAATTACTTCAGCAGATCGTGGCTAATACAACGCCGTCAAAAACTACTATGATATCATTAAGTTCAACCAATCCTGAATTTAGCATTAATTTTCCGACTGCAATTCCAGCATAGGAAATAGCATTAGCGCAATTACGAGTTTATTATAGTTGGCCTAATATTAGATCAAAACCGTTTGGTGGACAACAACCAAATAATTCACTGGTATTTGCGAATAAAAATAAACCAGATGGAACACCTGATTGGCAGGTTGTTGGAATTTCAACGGGCAGTTATCAAAAAGAACAGATTAATGATGAATTCCAACGCAGAATTAAATCTATCACAGGAAAAGAGCGATTACTGTTCATGAACCAACACTATCAGCGGCGATTGAAATAAATTCTCATGATTACCTCGTAGATATTTATCAGAGTTCGATTAGATCCGTGTTAGGATGGCCTGAAGTTGCACCTGTTTATAATGGAGTTTCAGAACCAAAACTAGAAGAATTTAAAACGAGTGAAGAAAAATTCATTAAAGATCCAGAATATCGAGGAAAACAACCATGGAGTAATACAAGATTTGGATTTCCAAACGACGATAGATATTACTTTACCGATTTTGACGGTAAAAGAATCCCCAAGTTGAATAAAGCATTATTTATTGTTAACACAGACACCAGGACGAAGATTAGTTTATATACTGTTGATGTAGGATTTATTAAACATTTTTTAGATACTCTTAAACACGAATACGATAAAACGTTTAATGATTTAAGAAATTTACTTATTTCATTATCACAATATTATAATGAAAGTGTAAAGCAGCAAATAATTGAGTCAATAAAACACTTAAATGGTATCTTATTCGATTTATACATCGTTAATCGAAGTATTATAAACACCGCGACTAAATTCGATGGAAATCTTTACACAAATCCAGAATCTAAACAAGTATTTCTTGATCATTATAAAATAACAGAAAAAGATTTACAAACATTTGTTATACCAGATTTAAATAACGCTGAAATGAAGAAATCATTAAGTGATCTTATTGAAGAATATTATCCGGGAGTAATTGAATCGTGAAAAAAAATAGCCCCACCACCGGTTATACAACAATCCCTTTGGTGCCGGTAGACATATATCGCCAGGCATTGTAAACATAACAACAACAATTGCAATCAATCTGGTATGTGATGTTATTGAAGGTAGCTATCAGGTAGATCTTTCTAAATCTAGCCAAGCTCAGCAAGGGTATATATTATTCAGTTTTAGTCCGTTGGTCCCTCCTGGTTCGTTAACTGTGTCAGAACCAATTAACCCCGTGTACCTGCGAGTTCATAATCCATTTCTGACAAGAATAAATTTCAAACTCACTGACCAGGCAGGAAACATTTTGGATCTAAGACAAGAATCTCTTAATATTAATTTGTATATACGCTCATAGAACGTCTGATTATTTAATCGGGGGGATAAAAAAAATAATCTGATGAGTAAATACATGAATAATAATCAAATTTCTATGATTAAAACAATTGTATATATAATAAAGCGAGATAACTCGGCTATCTCTCTGCGGAGTAAATTGAACG
Organism: Megalonaias nervosa; assembly: GCA_016617855.1. NCBI lineage: Eukaryota > Metazoa > Mollusca > Bivalvia > Unionida > Unionidae > Megalonaias > Megalonaias nervosa. The sequence goes on from JAECUM010002149.1 coordinate 34,168, forward strand.
ATTATTTCCCTTACTACGTTACCTGTACAAACCCAGTTGTGTATAGCGTATTAGTCCGTCTGTCTGTTACATTAACGAACTATAACTTATACGCGCAAATTATTTTATGAATTTTGAAAAACTGAAGTACAGTTCTACATTCTATTAGTAATACAAGTTCTGTGAGACAGCACAAATATTATATAGATACTTAAATTTATCTGTATTATTGATAAGAGAACGATGGCCGAAATGGTAAGACGGTTGGACGTAGATCGAAGCTCTACAGACTCTCGTGTGTTCGAGTCTCCAAAAATGCTAAAGATATTATCTTGCATTTGGCGACTGATACTTATTTAATTGGGGGAACCCGGAGAATTTCCTCGATATCCACAACAGACAAAATACACTCTCCTATCATACACCCTTGAGGGGTGTACGTTTTACACTCCCGGGGTTTTGTATGGGGGGAGAGTGTACAAAATCTGTTGGACGTAGACAAGATTCCCCCGTCATCACCAATTGTATATATTTCATGTTCATAGAATCATTAGGATAAGTTTATGTTTGTGCAGTCCAAAATCATAAACCATCTGTATATATTTCATAACCATACAATCATTAGGATAAGTTTACGTTTGTGCCGTCCAAAATCATAAACCATCTGTATATATTTCATAACCATAATATCACACACAAAACAGCTCCCTGACAAAAAAAAAAAGTCATATATATATATAATATAAAAATATATATATAATGAACCATGAAAACATTAATGATATTATCTGTGCTATTAAAACACTAAAACATAACGGAATAAAAATATCTGATAATCTCGACCCTCAGAAAATCATGTGCGATTTTGAATTACTGCAACAGAGAAAATTTGATAATAAATATACACTATCTTCAAACTACAGATTTATAAAATTAATTTATCAATCCATGCTTGAATCACTAGCTATGGTAAACGACAATCAAATAAAGCTATTTGCACCTCTTGCACGTTCTATCGAAAATATTAAATCCGAACTGTCTCACGAGTACGAAAGAAAAAAGATTGTGGATAATCGTGTAATGCAATTAAGAAAGATTATGCTATCTGATTCTGTCAATGCTGAGAGCGATGAAGGTGGACCCTTGACAGAGTCAGTGACTGTAATTATGGCTAAACAAAACCCTTGGGAAAATTGACAGAGTCGAACTATTTGTTTTTGTTAGGAATAGAGAGTTAGACATATTCAAATACTATCCGCTGATTATATGTTTTCGAAAGGGCAGATTTGTATATTTTATTTGCGACACGTTGTACTGAAGGCATGCAAATACCAAAATATCTGGCAGCTGCATTCATCGATTTAAAAGTAATTTCCCATCCTGTTTCTATATTTATGGATTTAATAGATCTTCTTGTAAACTTTTTACATTTTCCAGTATTTCCCCGTGCAGCATTCTGACTTTGTGTAATAGCCTGTAAATTAGATAACCGATTATTATGGGGATTTCCATCAATATGATCAACTACAAGTCCATCCTTGATCAATCCAAAATGACATTCAAATACGAATTTATGTGATAAATAATTTTTATTTCCATTAGTATTGAATTTAAAATAACCAACATTATTAAGACTACCTACTGGTTTTTTCAATCTGCAGTTTCTAATCACGCCATCACGAGATGCTTCATAATTGGTAAGGATTGGATGTGACACAAATTCGTTTTGTTCCATTTATATATAATACTATTTGTTTAAATCATTATTTTTTTTTGAAAATCTAGCCAAATAATCTTCTTCGGTTTTTATAGGAGAGTCAGCGTTATTTTTTTTGTCATAATATCGTTTTAGTTCTCTGTATTTTTTACCACCGCATTGCGCGCACAATTGAGTTTTTCCTCGCACTCCAGCACTACACACAATACACGGTTTTGGTCCTAGACTTCCATTTCTGACACATTGCATATGATAACTACAGTATTCATTCACGCATGATTTATTACAAGTAGAAGTATATCCAATTTTGAGCCAAGCACATTTGTTTTGTGTTTCAATCATATACAAAAGATTAATGTTCAATTAAATATATACTTGCCCTAATTATAATATGGAGGAATTATCCGTTATTGAACCTTCCCCTGCTAGATTTGACCTTGACAGACTATCAGAATATAAATTTAGTACTTCGATGCAGGATCTGGCATTAACGGATGAGGATGTAACCGAACGTATTCGTGAAGCAAAAAAGGGAATTTCGTGACGATGGTGCAGTTCATGTATGGTCCACATTCAGAGTTGGAAATGTTACTAATATGATGAATGACAAACGAGGAAAAGTAATTATTAATCACCTTGATAATCAAAAATATTTTATTTTAATAAAATTTATTGTAAATACAGAAGAAGATATTTGGATTATTCGTGATAAGCGTGATCCCGTCCGTGTGCAGTCCGGGGGTAATATTGTTCTTTTGAGTAATAAATCTAAGCCCGGAATACTTACTGGTGTTGATAAACCTTACTATATACAAAGTTATCCAGCAACTGCAGTTGTATATGGAATATTTCCGCTGAATGATAAACCTAATGTTGCGGATCTCAAACCGATGAAAATATCAAGAATAAACTGTGTAGCTGAACGAGTTACAGAACATTTTACAAATGCGATACGTGGTAATGGCTTAACAGATTTAAGACGTAAAAAAATAAACAAATGGGCAGAGTCCGTTAAAGATACCGGAGCGTCTATCAAAGATGTCGCTGAGCTAGAAAATAAATTAAAATTCCCAATAACAGTAAAAACACTAACCGGAGAGATATTATACGAAACAAAATATAAATCAAGAGGAGCTCCGATAGATATTATTGATCATAACGCGCACGCATGGACCTCAGCAGTAACAATATTTCCACGAGATAGAACGGTTAAATTTTATAACGGTGACATCTTTGATTTTATTAAAAATATCAGCAAAAGCGACCCTGTATCCGTTTGGTTATTTCAGAGTTCGGAATATGATCATTACGATCAGTTTGTACGGCCTAATGGTGATATTTACCGTACAGAATCTCTTAATGTAGAAATGGAACATCTTGCGCAGCGCCTTTGGCGTGAATATACTTCAGACGATATCAAAATTAGACAATTATTAAATAATTGTTTTACAGTTCCATCTGTAGCGGCTCATTTCGCTCAGGAGAAAAATTTATGGAAACCAACACGATCGGAATTCCTTGAAGATGTCAAGAAAAGCTGTGTAGAATATGGTCACGGTGGATTATGGAACACCAAATACAACCATAGTGATGTTATCTCGGTTGATATGGTAGCGTGTTATCCTGGGAGTTTTCTTGGATATGGAGTATGTTCTAAATACTTTAAGAGATTCGGACATCCTACACATGACATGACCAGGGTTGCGATAAACGGACATTTACCAGATTTTGACTTAACCGGATTTGCTCATGTAGAATTATTCGAGTTTGCAGAAAATCTCCATCCGATTACTTATGCTTGGTTTGGAAGACATTTTTCAGAGCGATGTTGGGTTCCAATAGTATTATTGCGATATATGCTTGATGTTGGATTTTTAATATCGTTGAGAGTAACTGAAGCGATTATATCGTATAATTCACAGAAGCAAGTTTGGTTACCAGAACCAAATAGATTTAATATCGATGATACCAGAAAAGAATTCCCTGATATTGATGAAGATCATATTATTAAAATAAATAAATGCAGGGACGAGCATGATGAGAAATTTACAAAAGATCTCGGTAGAAAAATAATCGGTAAATTTACTCAAGGTGGTTCATACGATCATAAACGAGCGTGTACAAGATTGATTATGGACGATGCTGAACTAGATTTTATAATCGCTGATACAACGGAGACAAATACGTTTATAAACAGATGTAATGCTTATTTATCAGATGGAACGAAACTAGGTACCATTGTGAGTTATCTTGATGGCGAGTCACCGCAGTTTACTCATTTAAGATCTTCGATGTTAGCTTATGTTTCGATAAACCTACTATCGATGATAAATAAATTTCCTCGTCACGCTGTCAGAGTCGCTACGGATTCATTTTATGTACATAAAAAATATAAAGATTTATTAAAACTCGGTAATGGTGAATGGGGGACATGGAGAATAAAACAAGAAAATATATTTAGTTATTCTGAATCTGCCGATGTTGAAATTGTGGAGACATATTACAGAAATAATAATCAAACATCAAAGTCATCTGCACCATCTGTGTACGATCCTGTATCTAGGTATAAGACCGTTTATCTTAATGGGTGTGGTGGTTCAGGTAAAACAACTCGTGCGATTAACTTATTTATAAATAATATCTCAGATATGATTGTTTCAACACCGACGCACAAACTTGCTAGAGAAATAAAGCAACGAGGAGTAAAATCGTGTACATATCACAGTTTCTTTAGATGGTGCGGAGACACGTGGACTCCATCGCGGATGGGTGAAAAATATATGCCTAAATATATTATATGGGACGAGATATGCACGGTGTCGTTAGAAACACTAAAAACATTACTTGAATGGTTATTGCCAAAGAATACTGCTGTGATTATGTGTGGCGATCATGGTCAACCACCACCTTTTGTTGGAGAGTCTCCACATGAATGGCTGAAGAATAACGTAAATTATTATGAAGAAATAAATGATGACCATAGAGCTATCGATGAACCGCTGAAGGAATTTAAAAGATTAATCAGACTTCAGCCAGACAGAGTACAATGTGAGATAATGCGAGGAGTAATTCCAGAGACTTCTATGAATGAATTTTTGACTTTATGGAATCCAGCTGATTTAATAGTCGCGAGTAGAAAGATAGTTCGTGATGAACTACAGGATAAATTATTTACGTTACATAAAGAAAAATTTTCAGATCTACCTGTACCTTTGTGTTATCGCCCAGCAGATACTCGACGACAGAATATTGATGTTGAAATTCCTGGTGCCTTGGTTCCACCAAGGATACAGAATCTTGTCTTGAATGATATTATTTTAGTCGATATTAATGTCGTTGAGAATGCGCTGAATATGAATAAATCACCGTGGACGTTAGGATACGCTATAACATTCACTCATCACAGGGGTTAACTATAACTGATACAAATATCTGGATTATAGATGATCGGATCGAATGGTCGAATTTAGTTTATCTCGCAGTTTCTAGAGTCAGGAGAATATCTCAACTACATAGGGTTATTGTGAATTTTATAGAAAATAATGATCAAACTATTAATAATGACGTAATAAGAAAAAACTATCTGGTTATAAGCAGTGTGACAAAAAAAATAATCGTGATTTTGATATTGATGTTGAATTTATTATAAAACTAAAACAACTACAGAATAATAATTGTGCAAGTTGCAACTGTAATATGTCATGGCAGTATTCGAATAATAATCCAAGACAATTTACCGTAGACAGAATTAATAGTGATCTCGGTCATATATGTGATAATGTGATGCTGACCTGTCTTGAGTGTAATCGACGTCAAGGCTCTGGACGTTTACAAAATTGAGCTTAGTGGTAATTGTGTATTCTCAGGAATTATTTGCAATTGTTCACGTACAAATCCACGTTGAGGGGCTGTAGAATCTAGTCTGTATATTGGAGGTCTACCAGTGGATCTAACCACGCTAGAAATTTTATGTGTAGTTACGCTCCAGATAGGATCGGTTGCTCTTTTTTTACCACCTTCAAGTTCGCCAGGTTCATATAAATATCTAACTGTAACATTACCTAATAATGGTTGAGAGAAAAATTCATGTCGTCCGTAGCTACGGGGTATATATTTTTTTTTTATCGCATTAGAAGGTTTCATGGAAGTTGCACGAGTAATTTCATTATTCAACGCAGCTATCACACTCGGTAATCTTGCAACCCATTCACGAGATCTATCTTTGAGGTCAGTAGATATTTCCTTTGCGTATTGGTATCCGAATAACCGCTCAGCAAGAGTTCTATTAAATCGTTCAACGATTGCCTGATCACGATGAATTTCAGTATGTCCTCGTCTGATTTTAACGTTACGTTTCTTCATCAACGATGATACTACTCCAAGAAATTCTTTACCGGGATCAACTTGTAATAACCGTGGCCATCGTAGACCGCCACGTTGATAAATGCGTTCAAACGTAGATGCAACTTCAGATGTTGTCTTTGTTGATAATGGCTCCGCTTCTTTATATCTACTCGCAATGTCAACGACAGTTAACGCGTATTTGTACGTGCGTGATTTTCGTCCACGTGTTTTAATGGTATCGTGTGGTAAAAACAGTATATCCGCTTGATGAACTTCATTAGGGACACTAACATCAAAATGCGCGTAATGAATTTTTTAGGTGGACTTAGGAAGATTTGCCATATTGCCTGTCGTGCTAACCATGATGCAGCGACATTACGTGAAACTTTTGCTGCTTCGGCGAGTTTACTAATCGCTGCCTTACCTCTCCAGAATCCTCTCGGGGAATAATAAACAGATTCCATTATGATAGTTATATAATTAATTGCCAGCCCCTAGTACCAGTTTACCTTTCATAGCAGTTTTTACTAGAAAACTAGCTAATTTTTCTCTGAGAGATTTATTAGGTATAGAATTTAACGCGTGAATCAATTTCACATCCGCGAGATGTCGGTGCTGCAAATCCTTACTTTTATACGCGACATCGTGAACGTGACACGCTTGATCAATCTTATTTACTGGATACTCTCCTGGTTTTGGTTGATCTTGATCATCGAGTCTGATATCAAGACGAGTTCCAGGACCACAATAATTATATCCTGGTAAATGTTTCTCACCGGGATATTTAGCCCATGGAGTTCCTGGTAATTTTCCTAACGAAGCAGCGATATCACCCCCACCTGTCTTTGTTGGAATAAACTTATATTTCTTGGTACTACATTTCACACACTTGCCTGTAAGTGCTCGTCTTTTATTTCTTGTTGTTATTGTTGTTAATTCAGTAGTATCGGTAGGTGCTCTGCATCGAACACAATATAGACTCATATTATTTATTATATGGATATAATTGACTTTTCTGCGACACGAAAACAAGAGCCAGTAAAACACCATCCAGCGCTTCCGAATTCTATCAGAATGATTATAATAGGCCCATCTGGAAGTGGGAAGACGCAATTACTGCTTAATCTAATAATGCGATGGCTGAAGTGGGATAAATTATATTTAGTAGCGCCATCTGTAGATGATCAGCGATGTTACGAAGTACTTAAAGATTTTAATGAAAACGCAAATCGTTACATGAAGACAATGTCATAGACTTTATTACTGATATTGATGAAGCGCCATCCGTAGATGATCTGGATGGATTCATTAATAATTTAGTGGTGTATGATGATGTTATGCTGGACAAACAATCAAATCCAGCTAGAATATTTTCACGAGGTAGACATAAAAACACAGACGTGATTTATGTTACCCAGAGATATACACAAATTCAAAAAGTAATCAGAGACAACTGCAATATTTTGGTTGTGTTCAACGGAGTTGATAATCATACGCTGCAGAATATTTATTATACTTGGTGTTCAGGCGACATGGACATGAACAAATTTAAAAATTTCTTTTCAAAAGCACAAGCTGCTCCCTTTGGTTTTGTAACAATAAATTTACATGATCCTAGGTCAAGATATCGTAACGGACTTGATACAATTTTTGGATAAAAACCATAGCAGCAGAGAGAGTGGACGACAAACGTATGTGACCAGATTGTGAAAAAATCTGGTCAATTAGAGAAGTTTTTATTATTAAGGCAAAAACTTTTTTTTCAGCCTTCGTAAGAACCCTTAATTTCAAAAAATAAGGTCTCTACAGTTAAGCCAAAAAAGTTGTAGGGTTCACCCTCTCTGCTGCTGTATCCTTCTTGCTCTAACATTAAGCGACGTTGGTGAGTTTTCTCGCACAATTCTTCCATGGTGCTGCCTAAGAATTCGTTTTTCATCTGACTTTGAGGGTAACAAACAGGTCCGGCCTCCGTGAAATAAGCATCCATTAAATTCGTACACGATCTTGATGTCTTCTTGGGGTCTTCTAAGTCCCAGCCATCGACCGGATATTTTCCAATGGCCTTTTCGCCTCCTCCGTTTCGGGCGTCTGGATCAATTTGTCTTCCTTTTTGCACAAGTAATGTAAACAGCGCACGGCTTTGGTCGAGTATCAACAGTTGATGAACTCTTTAGTTTGAGGGCGTCTGACAGCTAGGGTGTTTTCGGGACTGAATCGGCTGAGGTACACCAAAGAGAACGCTCTGGCGATAGTACAGGATTACTTGAAAGGATCGACCCCTCCGTACTCCATGAAATGGTCGAAATTTTCCACAACAACGACGTGAAATGTCCACCTCGGAGCAACAATACTTTAATATTTCTTCCTGAAAGTCGAAGGGGTCCAAAGTATGAGAGCGGTACCAAGCATTGAAAGCTTCTCGTTGTTCGGTGCTCATAACGTCGGGGTCGTAGTAGTCGACGTGAGGCAAATGTGGCAGTACTGTTGATTTGTTTCGGTATTGAAAAAGTGTGGAAATACCTTCGGTCATTTCTGTCATTCCTGACGTTTTAGCCATTCGACTCAAAAGCATGGCCAAACAAACTCAAGGAATCTTTAAGCTGTACTTGCTCCACTTGCATGTGAATGATTTTGGCTCCGTTCATGCGAGAATGTGGGAAAGAGTTCACTAGCTGTTCTTCTTAACTAATAGAAGGATTTAGTGGGGAAAAACCATTCAAATGTGATGTGGTGGTAAAATGTTTATTCATTTCGGGAGCTTGAAACAGCACTTAAAACTGCATAGTGGAATAAAATCGTACGAATGTGAAATATGTGGTAAAACATTTAGTCAGAATCAGCATCTGAAGTTACACGTAAGAATACACATTGGAGAAAAACCTTACAGTGTGAAGAATGTGGTAGATTGTTTGACAGACTCTGATAGCAGCTTTAAGAATACACAGAAAGAAAAACCGTGTGAAGTGAAACAGATTAAAACGTTCATCTGGATCGGCAGCTTAGTGACACCTATAATAAACACTGGAGAAAAACCTTACAAGTGTGATGAATGTGGTAGATTGTTTAAACGGAAATGTGTCTAAAGATGCATATATGAAGACACAGTGGAGAGAAACCAATAAATGTAAAATCTGTGGAGGATCATTTAGTATGAATACAAACCTTAAGCGACACTTAAGAAGACACAGTGGGGAAACACAATACAAATGTGAAGAATGTGGTAAGGAGTTAATCTCACTGATAAATCTCCAGAGGCATTTAAGAATACACAGTGGAGATAAACCATACAAATGTGTATTGTGTGGTAAAGTGTTTAGTCATGCTCACCACTTGAAGACGCATTTAAGAATACACAGTGGAGAAAAACCTTACAAATGTCAAGAATGTGGGAGAGAGTTTACTCAGAGTCAGCACCTGAAGCAACATTCAAGGATTCATACTGGAGAAAAACCATACAAATGTGATATATGTGGAGAAAGGTTTGGCTATGCCAAATACTTGAAGAAGCATGTTAATGTACATACAAGCTAAAAAAAAAAAACCTTGAGAACTGTTTACTGCACATCAGTGTGCAGCTATGATGTCATAACTGCTGCGTGATTGAGGCTACAATATGATCCTATACATAAAAATGGAGCAAATAAAACTATTGTCTAAAAAAGACAAAAAGATGACTGTATTTAAAATCTACTGCCTAAGAAAAGTTATATTTTGCAGGAAGTTTGACTGTAATCAGTTATTAATCATGTGTTTCATAAATTATATTTGTATGTGTACTCCAACCGAATTTGTCCACCATGACAGATTCTTGCGGTAATTCATTTTCAAAATATGGCTCGCTATGCTATATATGGATTTTCTAAAATATGTTATTCAATGCATTCCATATTTATTTCTATCTGTTTATGTTTTCAAATATGGCAGCAACATCCTTATATTAGGAACCCTAGTATAGGAGCAGCAGAGAGGGTGAACAGACCATTTTTGTTCGAGACCTTATTTATTAAAAATAAGGGTTCCTACGAAGGCTGAAAAAATAAGGTCACCGAAAAAACACAACCTAGTTACTTTATCTCTGACGCGCATTTTTATTTGTTTATTTTACTAGTTGGTCACTCAGTATTGGTAGTTCACCCTCTCTGCTGCTGTAAATTTTAACCAAAGATTTTATCCAGACCTCTACGATATCTAGATCTTGGGTCATGTAAATTTATTGTTATAAATCCGAACGGAACAGCTTGTGCTTTTGAAAAGAAGTTTCTAAATTTAATCATGTCCATGTCCCCCGAACACCAGGTATAATAAATATTTTGTGAAGTATAATTATCTACTCCATTAAACACAATTAAGATATTGCAATTATCTCTGATTACTTTAGGAATTTGTGTATATCGCTGCGTAACATAAATCACATCTGTATTTTTGTGACGGCCTCGGGAAAATGTCCGAGTTGGATTTGATTGTTTATCCAGCATCACATCATCGTATACTACGAGATTATTGATATATCTATCAAGATCATCTACAGATGGAGCTTCATCAATATCGGTGATAAAATCAATAGCATCATTATCAGGACACATCAGCGATTTTGCATTTTCATTAAAATCTTTAAGTACTTCGTAACATCATTGATCATCTACAGATGGTGCTACTAAATATAATTTATCCCACTTCAGCCATCGCATTATCAGATTAAGTAATAATTGCGTTTTACCAGATCCAGATGGGCCAAGTATAATTGCTCTGATAGAATTTGGTAGCGCTGGATGATGCTTAACTGGCTCTTGTTTTCGTTTCGCTGAGAAATCAATTATATCCATATAATAATAATATGAATTTATATTGCGTTCGATGTAGAGCACCCACTCATACCAGTCGATTAACGACAATAATAACAAAAAATAACGGGCGCACTTACAGGCAAGTGTGTGAAATGTGGTACAAAAAAATACAAATTTATTTCATTAAAGACAGGTGGAGATATCGCTGCTTCCTTAAGTAAGTTACCAGGAGCTCCATGGGCAAAGTATCCTGGTGAGAAACATTTACCTGGATATAATTATTGTGGTCCTGGAACTCGTCTCGATATCCGACTCGATAACCGAGACCAACCAAAACCTGGAGAGTATCCAATAAACGCAATTGATCAAGCATGTCACGTTCACGATGTCGCGTATAAAAGTAATGATTTACAACAACGACATATTGCCGATGTAAAATTAATTCATGCCATAAATAATATAAAAGATAAATCATTTCGAGAAAGATTAGCTGCCTTTCTGATAAAAACTGGTATGAAAGGTAAAATAATGTTAGGGGCTGGTAATTAATCAATTGATTATGATAATGGAATCTGTTTATTATAGCCCAAGAGGATATTGGAGAAGTAAAGCAGCGATTAGCAAACTTGCTGAACCAGCAAAAGTCTCACATGATGTTGCTGCAGCGTGGTTAGCATGACAGGCAATATGGCAAATCTATCTACCACCACCTAAAAAAATTCAGTATGCACATTTTGATGTTAGTACCCCTAATGAAGTTCATCGAGCAGATATTTTGTTTTTACCACACGATACCATTAAAACTGGCAGACGCCAATACATATACAGATACACGTTAACCGTCGTTGACGTTGCAAGTAGATATAAAGAAGCAGAACCATTATCAACTAAAACAGCGACTGAAGTTGCATCTGCGTTTGAACGTATTTATCAACGTGGTATTCTACGATGGCCACAATTGCTACAGGTTGATCCTGGCAAAGAATTTCTTGGTGCAGTATCATCGTTGATGAAACGACATAACGTTAAAATCAGACGAGGACACACAGAAATTCATCGTGATCAGGCAATCATTGAACGATTTAATCGAACACTTGCTGAGCAGTTATTTGGATACCAATATGCGAGGGAAATATCTGCTGACTTTAAATCCACAGAGAGATCTCGTGAATGGGTTGCAAGGTTGCCGAGTGTGATAGCTGCGTTAAACAACGAAGTGACTCGTGCAACTTCTATGAAACCTTCTAATGCGGTCAAAAGAAATATATACCCATTAGCGATGGCTACGGACAACATAAATCTTCCTCTCAACCAGTACTAGGTAATGTTACCGTAAGATATTTATATGAACCTGGTGAACTTGAAGGAGGTAGAAAAAGAGCAACTGATCCTATCTGGAGTGTGACCACACACAAAATTTCTAGCATGGTAAGGTCTACAGGTAGACCCGCAATCTACAGATTAGATTCAACTGCTCCTCAGCGTGGATTTGTACGCGAACAATTACAAATAATTCCTACAGATACACAATTACCACCGCGTTCACTTTTATAAACTTGCACAGCGTCCAGCGCCTCGACGTCGATTACATCCAAGACATGTCAGCATCACATTTTCGCGTGTATGACCAAGATCACTATTAATTCTATCAATGGTAAATTGTTTTGGATTATTACTCGAATATTGCCACAGCATATTACAGTTACAACTTGCACAATGATTATTCTGTTGTTCTTTTAGTTTTGTAATAAATTCAGCATCAATATCAAACTCGCGATTATTTTTTTTGTCACATTGTTTATAATTCGCTAATTTTTTATTGATATCGACAGCGCTGTCAGGAATTTCCTCGGTTATTACGCAATCCATGATAACCCGGCGCGGTTGAGATATTCTTCTGACTCGAGACACTGCTAGATAAACTAAATTTGACCACTCAATACGATCATCGACAGTCCAAATACTTGTATCGGCAATAGTTAATCCCTGTGACGAGTGAATCGTTATAGCGTATCCTAAGGTCCACGGCGATTTATCCATACTTAACGCACTCTCAACAACATCAACAACGACTAAAACAATATCATTTAATACAAGATTTTGTATTCCACCACCAGGAATCTCAACATCAATATTCTGTCGTCGAGTATCTGCTGGGTGATAACACAAAGGTACAGGTAGATTTGAAAATTTTTCTTTATGTAACGTAAATAATTGTTGTTGAAGAGTATCGCGAACTATTTTTCTACTCGCGACTATCAAATCAGCAGGTCTTCATAAAACCCAAAAATTATTCATAGATGTTTCTGGAATTACTTTACGCATTATTTCACACTGTATTTTATTTGGCTGTAATCTTATTAACTTTTTAAACTCTTTTAGTGATTTATCTATAGCTCTATGGTCATTAGTTGTTTCTTCGTAATAATCTAAAAAATGTTTTTAGCCACTCATGTGGAGACGATCCAATGAAAGGTGGTGGTTGACCATGATCGCCACACATTATCAATGCAGTATATTTTAATAACAGCCAATCAAGAAATATTTTTAATACCTCTAGCGACACCGTGCATATCTCGTCCCAGATAATAATTTTAGGAATGTATTTCTCACCCATCCGCGATGGAGTCCATGCGTCTCCGCACCATCTAAAGAAACTATGATATGTACACGATTTTACTCCTCGTTCTTTTATTTCCCTGGCGAGTTTATGTGTCAGCGTCAAAACAATCATATCAGAACAATTACTAAATAATTGAATCGCGCGTGTTGTTTTACCTGAACCACCACACCCATTAAGATAAACGGTTTTATGTCTAGCTACGGGATCATATACAGATGGTGCCGATGACAATCTTGGTATTTGATTATTCTTGTAATATGTTCTCGCAATTTCAACATCGGCAGACTCAGAATAACTAATTATATCCTCGTGTTTTATTCTCCATTCGCCCCATGATGCATGATCGTTAATACGCAATTGTTTTAACGAATCTGCATATTTTTTGCTTATATAAAATGAATCTGTCGCGACTCTGACTGCATAACGAGGAAATCTGTTTATCATAGATAATAAATTTATCGAAACATACGCTAGCATCGAAGATCTTAAATGAGTAAACTGCGGTGACTCGCCATCAGTAGAGCTCACAATTATACCTAATTTAGTTCCGTCTGATAAATAACATTACTGCGACCTATAAACGTGTTTTTCTCCGTTGTATCAGTGATTATAAAATCGAGTTAAGCATCGTCCATGATTACTCTTGTACACGCTCGTTTATGATCACATGATCCTCCTTGCGTAAATTTACCGATTATTTTTCTGCCGAGATCTTTTGCAAATTTTTCATCACACTCTCTCCTGCATTCACTAACAATTTCATCTTCAGAATTGGGAAAATCTCTTTTAGCATCATTAAATACATCCGGTTCTGGCAACCAGACTTGATACTGCACGCGGTATGATATAATTGCTTCACTTACGCATAACGACATCAAAATTCGCGCATCAAGCATATACTTTATTAGTACTATTGGAGCCCAACATTTTTCTGAAAAATGTCTCCCAAACCACGCATAAACAATCGGATGGAGATCCTCGTAAAACTCGAACGACTCTATACAGGCGAATCCGGTTAAATCAGCAGGTCCTTGGGGGAGGGATCCGTTTATCGCTACTCTGGTCATCTCGTGTGACTGTGTGGGATGTCCAAATCTCTTAAAGTATTCAGAACATTTTCCGTATCCAAGAAAACTTCCAGGATAACACGCTACCATATCAACTGATATAACGTCATTATAATCGTATTTAGTGTTCCACAATCCACCGTGTCCGTATTCGATACAACTTTTCTGGACATCTTCAAGAAATTCCAATCGTGTCGGCTTCCATGAATTTTTCTCCTGAGCGTAGTGAGCAGCAATTGATGGAACAGTAAAACAGTTATTAAGTAATTGTTCAACCTTAATATCATCAGATGTATATTCATGCCAAAGGCGTTGTGCAAGATTTTTCATTTCTTCATGGAGAGATTCTGTACGATAAATGTCACCATTAGACCGTACAAACTGATCATGATAATCATATTCCGAACTCTGAAACAGCCACACAGATACAGGGTCAATTTTACTGATATTTCTGATAGCATCGAATACATGACCATTATAAAATTTAACCGTTCTGTCTCGTGGAAATATTGTTACTGCAACAGTCCATGCATGTGCGTTATGATCAATAATATCTATCGAAGCTCCCCTTGATTTATATTTTGGTTTGTACAAAATCTCTCCGGTTAACGTCTTCACCGTTATTGGGAATTTTAATTTCTTTCCCAGCTCGGCAACGTCGCTGATAGACGCTCCGGTATCCTTAACTGTTTCTGCCCAGATGTTTATTTTTTTACGTCGTAAATCCGTTAAACCGTTTCCGCGTATCGCGTTTGTGAAGTGTTCTATAACCCGTTCAGCTACGCAATTTATCCTTGACAGTTTCATGGGTTTGAGATTCCCAACGTCAGGTTTATTATTTAACGGATATACCGCGTATACAACTGCAGTCACAGGGTATGATCGCTCGTAATACGGTTTATCAATACCAGTAAGTATTCCTGGTCTGGAATTTTTACTAAGAACAATATTATCTCCTGACCTATGGACAGAATCACGTTTGTCACGAATAATCCAGGTGTCATCGTCTGTCTTTACAATAAATTTTATTAAAATAAAATATTTCTGTCCAAGGTAATCAATAATCTCTCTTCCTCGTTTGTCATTCATCACATTAACATTATTTCCAATTCTGAATGTCGACCACACATGAGCCGCACCATCGTCGCGAAATTCCTTTTTGGCCTCACGGATACGTTTTGTTATATCCTTATTCGTTAAAGCTAGATCTTGCATAGAAAAACTAAATTTATAATTCTGCAGTCTGTCAAGATCAAATCTAGCTGCGGAATGTTCAATCGCGGATAATTCCTGCATTATTATAATTAGGACAAATATATATTTAATTGAATTTTAATCTTTTTTGTATATGATACAAACAAAGAATCGATGCCATTGGCTTATGATCGGATATACTTCTCCTTGTAACAAAGCATGCGTAAACGAATTCTGCGGCTTTCACATGCAATGCGTTAGACAAGGTAGTTTTGGACCAAAACCGTGTATGCGGTGTGGTGTTGGAGTCAGAGGGAAAACTCAGTTGTGCGCGCAATGCGGTGGTAAAAAATACAGAGAGCTGAAACGATATTACGAAAAAAAAAACACCCTGACATTGTCAGGTGAATCTCCTATAAAGACCGAAGAAGATTATCTCGCTAGATTTTCAAAATAATGATTTAAACAAATAATATTAGTATATAAATGAAGCAAAATGAGTTTGTAGCGCATCCAATAATCGCTAATTATGAAGCATCTCGTGATGGTGTAATTAGGCACTGTAGATTAAAGAAACCAGTCGGTAATGTTAATAATACTGGTTATCTTATATTTAATACCGGTAGAAATAAAAACTATTTATCACATAGGTTCGTGTTCGAGTGTTATTTTGGAATCATTAAAGATGGACACGTAATTGATCACATTAGTGGTAATAAGCTTGATAACTCGCTTGATAACCTGCAAGCCATTACGCAGAGTCAGAATTCTACACGCGGAAATACAGGAAGGTGTAAAATATTCGGAAAGAGAGCTATTAAAGCCGTAAATGCAGAGACTGGTGAAGAAATAAATTTTAATTCTATGAATTCTGCTGCCAAATACTTTAACGTAGCATCACGTTCAGTAAAATACGTGGCAGATAATATCAGGAGATCTGCTTTTTCCAAAAGATTTCTACAAAAGATCAGGTTCACCTATATTAGTTTACCAGAACCCTCTTCATAATCAATATCTCTTTCTTTCCCCTGTTTTGCTTTCATCATTTCACGTTTTTATGTAGATGTTTTTTTCATGATGCAATGGTATTAGGTAATGAAGCGAGACAACTCCGTCAAGCATAATAGTAAATATCGTAGTTGTCGTACTTGTTGTACTAATGATATTGCGAGTTTGGGTCAGAACATACACTGTTTTGAGTAAGTATCGATTTCAATAGTACACAAAACACATTCTCTGATTGTCCAAACTTCGACTGCAAAAACATTTCAATGAATTTAGTTATACATGTAAATCTCAACAGTATTGCAAATAAAAATCGCCTTTATAAATATTTAATATTTTTTTTTATTCTGTTGATTTTATTCGAAAATCTCGTTTTTTGTTCGAAAATCTCGTTTTTTGCATGAAAAATGACCAAAAATCAATGAAATTCGGCTAGATTTTGTAGCGCTGGTAGGGTCAAAACCCCAGGGATTCTCTAATTGATTTTGATGATTTTTTGATTTTATAGAAATCTTTGGCTAAAATATCACTATTTTTTGCTAAAATGAAGTGATTTTTGAGCAAAATTTCTTATTTTTTTTATCAGTTTTTAGTGAGTTATTGTCAAATTTATCGAAAAATCATCAAAATTAATTAGAGAATAGCTGGGGTTTTTACCCATCAGATTTATGAAATTTGTTAAGATTTCTCAGTTTAGTCGTGAAAACACCCCATCAGATTTTATGAAATTTATTCAAATTTCTCAATCTTTTCATGCCAAACCCCCAGCAGATTCACGAAATTCAATCAGATTTATCAGATTTATTCGGTTTTATAAAAAATATATCAGAATTTATATTATAATATATAAAATGAAATTTAGCAAAATTGTTAAGATTTCTTGATTTTATCGTGTAAATATCCCATCAGATTTATGAAATTGTTAAGATTTCTTGATTTAGTCGTGAAAACACCCCATCAGATTTTATGAAATTTGTTAGCTTTTCTCAATCGCTTCATGTCAAACCCCCAGCCCAATCAACGATTGGTTTATGAAATTCAATCAAATTTATCAGATTTATTCAGTTTTATAAAAAATATATATTATATTATATAAAATGAAATTTATCAAGATTATTAAGATTTCTTGATTTTATCGTGTAAATATCCCATCAGATTTATGAAATTGTTAAGATTTCTTGATTTAGTCGTGAAAATACCCCATCAAAATCAGTGAAATTTGTTCGCTTTTCTCGATCTTTTCATGCCAAACCCCCAGACCAATCAACGGTTGGTTTATGAAATTTGATCAGATTTATCAGATTTTTTCGGTTTTATAAAAAATATGCCAAAAATCATATTATATTATATAAAATGAAATTTAGCAAAATTGTTAAGATTTCTTGATTTAGTCGTGTAAATATCCCATCAAAATCAGTGAATTTTGTTCAAATTCCTCATTTTCAGTCGTGCAAACTACCCTACAACAATTGAGAATTTTCAATAAGTTCATCGTTGTATAAATAATGATGCTATTATGCACATTATTCTATAAAATCTCAATTATATTTATATTTTCTACGTTATTAAGCGACCCAGCAGTTTGTACATGAGGTTATTTTTAGAAATGAGCTGGAATTGCGTGTTTGTATAGCTATCGATTATTTTAGTATCCTTGGCAACGTCTGATTAATACGGACTTTAGCTGTGACTTTTGTGTAATGCAGTTTCAAGCATTTGGAAACTGAAAAGAAATTCACAATAAATTCTGATTTTATTAAGAAATTCACAATAAATTCTGATTTTATTAAGAAATTCACAATAAATTCTGATTTTATTAAGAAATTCACAATAAATTCTGATATTCTGTTACGCTAAGTACATTATGCGCTAACTATATACTAATATTTTCATTATTTATACGTATTGAAGTCCGGTGGCCGATTGCTAACGCGCTTGGACTCTCATGCTCAAGGTCCGTGGTTCGAATCTCGTGAATGGCAAATGTCTACGAAGGCAACATTATGCCCAAAAATTTATTTAATTGGGGCCGAAGGCCGCCCCGTTCTACGTTTCAATAGAGATTTACACACTTTCCCACTATGTCAACACGTGGTGGGTGTACTTTTGCACTCCCCCGGGTTGATTATATGGGGAGGGTGTGCAAGTTTCTATTGAAACGTAGAGAAAAGGCGCTAGGATAAGTTAGTTAAGTTTATATGTAACTGTGCTGTCCTAGAGTTAAAGTTCTTAGAATTAAGTTTATATGTAACTTTACTGTCCTAGAGTTAAAGTTCTTAGAATTAAGTTTATATGTAACTGTGCTGTCCAAGAGTTAACGTTATTAGAATTAAGTTTATATGTAACTGTGCCGTCCACAACAAAACCTTGTATATAATTGCTGTAAATATGCTTGCTGTAGATACGTTACTGTAAGTACGTTACTGTAAATATGCTTGATTGGGGGGGGGGGGTACATAAAATCGCAATGCCTAGACAGCCCTCTGAATTTCTAATATTTCGTTTCGATTAGGAATTCGCTGGGGGGGGGGTGTCTATGCGAATGCGTCCATAGGATAAGTTTATATGTAACTGTGCTGTAAATACGCTACTGTAATTAAGATTCTGTGTTTTGTGTTGTCCTTAATTAAGATATAATCATAATCATATGTATATAATCATAATCATATGTATATAATCATAATCATATGCATATAATCATAATCATATGTATATAATCATAATAATATGTATATAATCATAATAATATGTATATAATCATCTTCATATGTATATAATCATCTTGAAACAGTCCTTAGGGACTATTATTTTTATATTAAACAAACACATATAATATAATGAATTCTGAAAACATTAATGTTATTATCTCTGCGATTAAAAAATTACAGCATAACGGTGTAAATATATCTGATAATCTTAATCCTGAAAAAATTCTATGTGATTTTGAATCATTACAACAACGAAAATTAGAGAACAGGTACACACTACCATCTGATTATAAATTCATGAAATTTATCCAGCAGGCGATGTTACAGTCTCTGGCAACAGCTACAGATAATCAGGTAAAGCTGTTTGTACCTCTCTCGCGAGCTATTGATAAAATTAAGCTAGAACTATCTCATGAATACGAACAGAAAAAGATTATAAACTTTCGTATAAGACAGTTAAGAGAGCATTGTGAAAATGAAAATGAAAGTGAAAATGAAAGTGATAATGATAATGAAAGTGGAGTTAATGTGATAATGGCTAAACAAAATCCCTGGTAAGTATATAGGTTATTTACTTATAATTTTGATTTAACCCAGTAAAAAGAAAAACTATTCTGATCCGATTCGGATATTTTTTTTTTTTCGTTTTTTTAAATGACGCATTGTGATAAAACGCTCTATGATCTCACATACAGATTTATACTTAACGTTTCATTCTGTAAATCCAAAATACGTCCTTGCTGATCAGTAAGTTTGAAATGTATCCTTGATAATAACGGATTATGTACACGTAGATAAACGGGGTTAATTGGTTCAGATACAATTAAATACCCGGGAGGCACTTGAGGGCTAAATGTATATAACATATAACCTTGCTGGGCAGCGCCACTTTTCTTAAGGTCTACTTGATAGCTGCCATCAATTACATCACATACTAGATTGACTGCGATCGTTGATGTTATATTAACAATTTGAGGCGAGATATGACGGCCTCCACCGTATGGATCGTTGTTATGTTTAAGTATGACCGATGACAGGATTATTTTTCTCCATGAGTCAAGTATTTTTGGGAAATATTCATCAATAAGGTCGTCAATTGTTTTCTTCATTTCAGCGTTATTTAAATCTGGTATTATAAATGTTTGTAAATCTTTTTCTATTATTTTGTAATGATCAAGAAATAATTGCTTAAGTTTTGGATCTGAGTAAGGATTTCCATTGAGTTTAGTCGCAGAGTTTATATTACTTCGATTGGTGATATATAAATCAAAAAATATCCCATTTAAATGTTTTATTGTTTCGATTATCTGATTTTTTACACCATCGTCGTAATGTTGAGATAATGAAATAAATAAACTTAAATCATTAAATGTTTTATCGTATTCGGGTTTAAGATTATTTAAAAATCCTTTAAGAAATTCTTCATCAACATATGATCTATGCGGGTAGATCCTAAATGCTGATGTATTTATTTTGGGGATCCTTTTACCGTCAAAATCGGTAAAGTAATATTCATTGTTGCTTGGATCAATTTTAAATCTCCTGTAAATCCATTGATTTTTATTTCGATATTCTGGATCTTTAATGAATCTTTTTTCCGTTGTGAGAAATTCATTTTTGGTTGGTTCTAGAATTCCACTATAAACAGGAGGAATATCAGGCCATCCTAACACAGATTTGATGGAACTTTGATAAATATCTACAACATAATCAGGGAAATTTATTTCAATCGTCGCTGATAATGTTGGTCCGTAAACAGTGATTGCTATTTTGGATTCTTTTCCTGTGATAGATTTAATTCTGCGTTGGAACTCATCATTAATCTGTTCTATTGATAACTGCCCGTTGAAATTCCAACAACTTGCGAATCAGGAGTTCCATCAGGTTTATTCTTATTCGCAAATACCAGTGAATTATTTGCTGGTAGTCCACCGAATGGTTTTGACCTGATATTTGGCCAGCTATGATAAACTCTTAATTGTGCTAATGCTATTTCACTTGCTGAAATTGCAGTTGGAAAGTTAACGCTAAATTCAGGATTGGTCGAACTTAATGATATCATAGT
This sequence comes from Megalonaias nervosa, assembly GCA_016617855.1. Lineage (NCBI taxonomy): Eukaryota > Metazoa > Mollusca > Bivalvia > Unionida > Unionidae > Megalonaias > Megalonaias nervosa. The sequence goes on from JAECUM010002149.1 coordinate 55,654, forward strand.
AGTTTTTGACGGCGTTGTATTAGTGACGATCTTCTGTAATAGTTCCAACGTGGACATTATTAAAATACTCCGTTATTTAATATAACGCAATCTCATGAATTCAACCTTCAGTTAGTTACTTTATCACAAGTGACTTCGTCACTAAATGCTTCATCGTAGGTTTTCATTATCGTTGCGAACTCCTCATCAGATATTTTACCATCGCTGAGATACGCAGAAAGATACGATGATAGTTTAAAATAAGATGTTGTTGCTGAGTGTAGTTTTGTTATGTACTCGCTTAATTTATCATTTGTACACGTAGATATTTTCTTAGCGATAATACTGAGAATACCTGCGCATGTTGTTGCCGTTGAAACGACAATTGTTGCAACTGCAGGTGCTGTCATCGTTATTGTTGATAATAATAATCCGGTTCCAGCAACAACAGCAGAAACTGAGTAAACAATTATATCAATAACAACCATACGCCTGCGATATTTTTTTACTTTTATTGTATAATCGTCGATGATATTTTTTAGTTTGGTTTGACACTCACATACTTGAGCGTATCTGTGACGTTGAACGTCGATAAGTGACTCAGTCACTTGATTCATTATACTAACAACGTCATTTAATTAAGTTTCAGCTACGAATTCTAGGCACCACCAGTAACGTCTCGGGGGCATTTCCGTTGATGTTAACGTAAACGTTTCTTTGATGTTCTTGGTTAGCATCACCAACAGAGGATTATGATATACATTCGGTGATAATGAAGTGGCCGCAGTAATTTCCAAACCGTACATAGATAACCTGTATAACCCAGTTACTTCTGCGGTATGTTCGAGAGTGTTATTTTGCGGTGTCCATGTTGTTGATCCTGATGCTACTGTGTATACCACATTGACGATCTGTTTGTGAGGAATTTTAATCAGATTAGTTTTTTGAACAATACTAGGTATTCCGTTAATAATATCGTTGAGTTTCAAGTTAATGTCGGAGAGTTTTATGTCAACGGTTGGTTGTTCCCCAAAAAAATCTTTAATGGGTTTGTTTATGTTTCTACGAAAATTTAAGAGAGTTTGTACGTGATTAGTAAAAGTACCATTGAGTGTAGTCATTTCATCATTGATTGTTTTTAACGAAGTTGTTATAGGAATGTTGCTATCGTCTACATATTTCTTCGTTGCAGCGTCAAAATCTGATTCTGATGTTCTAAGATTATCAATAACGTTATTATTCATGTTGAGAAATGCATGCATTATACCACCGTTGACTAATACGTACTTAGATTCTTGATCATCGACGTATTTTTTTGTTGCTGCATCTGTATCTACGGTTGGGTTTCCAAGGTCTATAATTTTATTTCGGTTCATAATAATGTTACCCGTAAATGAATCACCAGCTCGCTTGATAAAATCGTTAACTGACTTACCAGAATCTTGTATTTTACCTTGATCAAAAAAAATAACGATATTATTAATAACCGCGGTGCGAATTCGTATAAGCACATCTAACAATTGTATGTTACTCGTTTTTAATCGCCCTTGTTTATCCTGAAAAAACAACGACTTCATTTTGATCCACACTTGTGATATTTAATAAATCATCGATTTCATTTCTGAGCTGATCAAGAGTTGCATATTTAGATAAATCGACTTGCTGCTGAGCTTTGCGAGAAGATCTTCCATAAATATCTACCATTATATTTACTGATATCTGTTTAAGTGTGACAACGTGGTATATTCATGCACGACTTTATGAGGTGGTGTTGTTGATTTTGATACAGCATCAAGTACAGCGAGTACTTCTCGACCACATATCGGTGGATCAGTTATTTTTTGTGTTGGTAATGTTGAATACCAGATTTTAGAACGCATCGAATTCTGAGCAGTGTTTACATATTTTAAAAATTCTTTTGGTGGTGCCAGTCCATATGAATCAAAATAAATAATTCCACGTGGATCAATTGCATACGCCACCCAATGGGTGCCTGGTCCAGAGTTTTTATCGAGATTAATAATACCAGTTTCTTGTCGCATCGCAAGAGGAGGTAACTGATCACGCATAAAAACTCCTCTAAAGTTTTTTTATATTCAGTTGCTTAGCGGCATTAAGTAAATCAAAATTGGACATAGGAAGAATCATCGAATTCGATGACGAAGTTATCGGGGTAATCTTAGACCTTTTCCGTACCATGAATGTGGGGTCCCTGGTAATCTTAGACCGCGACCGTATGCTGGGCCTGATAATCTTAGACGTCTTCCGCGTTGTTTTGCCCGTGATCTCTTTTTTAAGTTTTCTGCGTGCATAATTCCTTGACCCGTTGCTTTCTTTAACGCCATTCCAGCAGCGGTTCCAACAGCGCCTAATGCAGCTGCTTTTGCAACAGCTGGGGCTGCAGCGGCTATTAATGCTGGTATTGCTGCGAGAAGTGGGAATATGCCACCCGTTTTAACGATGTCTTTAATGACGCTCGCAGAAAGATTGAGTTTTATACCCTTATTCAATTTTTTTTGCTTCATTGAAATGCTTATGCTGGCGTTCTGATAATGATAGCTTATTCGGACCACTCGCGATTTGTTCTCGCTTTAGTGATATTTTTGCCGCACAATTATTTTTTGATGATGATTGTAGCTTTTTAATCTGACCAGGAGTCAGACTGACGTTAACTAGATGTGACATTTATAATTATTATCCTGATTTTAAATCAGGCGATCTAATTACATGTTTTCTACTGGGGCATCAATAACTCTCATTCGTCCACCAACACCTTCAAGTAACATCGATTTATCGCTAAGTATAACAGCGACAGCTCTGTAATTAGCAATAACTCCTCGGTTTACGCGAGCTCGAAAATATATGTCAACGACTGATTGTCTGGTTAAATCTAAATGTTCCAGCGAAAAGTAATAAATCGGATATAATGTTGTAAAATCTAACTGTGATATTTGTAAACCAGAATCGATATTCTGATCACTCCCATAAAGGTCATTAATCGATGATAAGCACGTGCTACATGATTATTTTCAAAATTTAGCAACACTTCTTCAGAAGGTTCTTGATGTCCGTTTATCCTTAAAGAAACCTCAGAAACACCGAGTTTATCAAATATCATATTACCTTGTGTTTGATTATTTATTCGTGCAATATTTAGAAGCGCAATAAATATAAGTCGCGGTGCAGAAACACCTTGCTGTGATGCTATCTGCCAAGTAAATAAACTATTAATGTTACTCTGGATAGAATCTGTGGTCATTGTCAACCATGATAACATCGATTTACCACCTTGGCTCATAAAAGAAAGTAAATGTTCTTCTTCAGCTATTGTTGGAGTCAAAACTGGCATCCATAAAGAAAGTTTTGTTAGTACTACTTTACCATGAAGTGCTCTAGTTGCAGCATCATCAGCTCCTTCAGCGTGCCATACTGCATCATCGTCGGCACCTTTTCTTACAAGTACAACTGTATATTTGGCTCCCAAAATAACTTTTCTAACATTTCTGCAAAATCCAAAAATATGTGATAATGGAATTGCACATGAAAACGCTCTTCTGTTTCCTTGTAACATTGCTCGAAGTGTTGCAAATCCTAAATTGTAATTTGGATTCATCGCTGTAACTGTATTTCCAGTTGCATTTAGTGTTACGTTTTTATAATCAGCGTGGTTAGAAGTATCCTTTGCAAACATCATTGATGGACCAGCTGATCTTGAGTAATCATCGCTATATTGCGCAAGACCAAGTATCATCGTGGCAACGTCGACGTTTTCATGATAGATCTCAATCTCTCGTCCATCAATGACATATGCTGCGCTTTTAAATAACGCCATAATACCATTATTAACAAAACTAACACAAACATCAGCTACATATTCAGTATTATCTGTTTTTAGAATTTCACCTTCAACCTCGATAAATGCTTCAGCGGGTAAGAAATATCTGCTTGTATCTTGAACTTGTATCTCAAATCTTCCACGCTCGTCAGGTATACGTGCGTCATAAGAATAATATTGATAATCGCGCACAGATTCATCTTTTAAAACCGGTGCGTCCATATCAAACGCGGGATCAGATATACGCTTGAACATCTTTATTATTATCGTCTTCGTCTAACACGAAGACCGCTTCCTGCTATCAGACTAGCGGTTATATTTTTTTCTTCTTCTGAAATTGGTACATCAGCTAATTCTGCTAGTTTTTGATTAGCAGCTTGATTTATTATTTTACTGACATTTGCGGGCATCGCTTCAGTGCTGGGTAATTTTACTGGTTGAGGTTTTCGTCGTATTAATCGCGCTAGTCTATCCTTGATCGCTGAGAATGCTTTGCTAGCAACATCACCAACAGCGCCAATACCTTTCTCACGAACAACATCAATAGCTTTCATTCCTAGTTGCTTTAAAAGCGGTATTACTTTTGGGGCCATCCGTCTAAACAGACCCTGAACAACATCACCTAGTCCATCTCCGTAGGTCGTTTTGTATACCGGTAATCATGAATTTATTACCCTGACCATGGTTGGTCTATAAGTATTGTGTATGATCATATTATTATTAAGTGATTTTATCACTAACTGCCTCTAATTACATGCTTAATCGCTATGATAATCATCGGCGATTTCATTAATAAGGGACCGATACACATTAATATCCATAACACCACCTGTAAATAATCGTTTACAAATATCGGCTGCTTCATTAATAATTTCTGAAGAATTATTGCCAGCTCGTTTTCCTCCAATGAGAATTTCTAATCGATTAACATCAGCAAGAACGTTATTGGGACAAGTAATAAGGCCACTTCCTAAACCCCTTCCAGTTGCACCAGGGTCTTGATATTCTTCCTCTGTTGTTCTTACTGGTTGTCGTGGTGATTGAAATCGTTTCATCATTTCTTCTAAATGTTTATCTTGTTCTAGTTTTTTTTTATTTTATTTGTTCCATTAGTTGTTGTTGTGGTGATCGTGGTGATTCAAATTGTAATTGTTGTGGTGATCGTTGTGGTGATGATGATGACTGTTGTGGTAATCGTTGTGGTGATGGTGATAGTCGTTTAACTTGTTTGGTTCTTTCTTCTATATGTTTATGTACAGCCTCATCAAATTCATTAAAATTAATAATATCTTTATTAGATCTAATTTCTGGAATACCAGTATAGATACGATATACATCCTTGATCCAATTGGCAGAGCTTAGAGATTTGACATGTTCTGGTTTTACATATTTTTGTCTTTCATAATATCCAAACGCGGCAATATCAATTAATTTTTTTGGATCCCTGATAGCAGTAATACCTTCAGGGGTAAATTTATCCATTATCTTAGTTCTGGTGTTTGGTGGTTTAGGTTGTGGTTGTGGTGGTGGTTGAGCTGCTTGAATACGGCCAGCAATATCAACAGGTAATGTTTCAAGAGCTCTTTGTTTTGCCTCAGTTGCTGTAACAATTTTCTTTGTTGGTTCGACAATCGGTTTAAATAATTGTTCTGCACCTTCTGCAAATTCCACTTGAGACTCCTGACGAGCTTATAGTTGTTGTTTAACTAAATCACGGACTGGTAAATATTTTTTGATTGCCTGTAGTCGCTCTCGAGCTAATCTAGCTGAGTGTGGTTCTCCAATCATTATTGATAATATTTATAATGGCTGTTTAATTTACAGCAGCAGAGAGGGTGAACTACCAATACTGAGTGACCAACTAGTAAAATAAACAAATAAAAACGCGCGTCAGAGATAAAGTAACTAGGTTGTGGTTTTTTCGGTGACCTTATTTTTTCAGCCTTCGTAGGAACCCTTATTTTTAATAAATAAGGTCTCTAACAAAAATGGTCTGTTCACCCTCTCTGCTGCTATAGGGCATATATCCCCTAGAATTTTCACCGTTTTACATGGTCACTGCACTTTTTCCATATGTTAGCAACTTTCTGTATTAAAGATTGTTCTTAAATACATATGAATTAAAAGCCAATAAAATTATCTTTCTAAATATATATTACTTATTAGTGTTATTTATTTGGATTTACACTTCATCACAGGTTGAAAAGTAAATTACAGACAATTTACACTTCCTGCACAAAATCAGTATCTCAGCGACTCGTTTAATGCCATATCGCTTAGTAAATGTCCAAGCTGTAGCATCCATGACTTATGGCTAAGAAATACAGGGTTCTAAATGGAGTTTTAGTATTTATTCTTATATTTTAAAATCAATCATCTTTAGAGAATTTGTCGAGGCAATCGTTCCTCATAACCATTCGAAATGGCAGTTAACATCGGATTTAGTTGCACCGAGAGAGAGAAATTACTAGTTTTATTTTTTATTATTTGTTTTTAATAGTAAACGTTTTAATAGACACTATATATATATATATATATATATATATATATAGTCCAAATAATTGGTCCTCTTTTTGTAGATTGATGGAAGCATTTCTGGTAATGCAGATATTATAATCTGTTCTTGCCTTGTGGTCCATTTGCCCTGCAGAATGGAATTATCCTGGCCTCCTCTGCCAGAAATATGACCTGACTAAAAAAAAATATTAAACCACATCTATGAACGAAAACCTATCTCTCATCTTCAAAAATGGAGTAGTGCTAGAAATTAAAGCTTTCCTTGAGAGGTCACACAGAGCTGTCACTGAACTTACAAATGTCATTTTAATGTTGTACTCAATATTTAATAAAGTGAATAAAAAATCTTTGACAACAAAAATCTCCAGACTGCGTGAACAGAGAATCAAGTTAGGTCACAAGAAAAGAGTTGCAGGCTTCAAAAGTGTATCCGACCTCTTAGAATCATTGTTTGAACCAACAGCAAACCTGACATTGACAAATCAAGCTCAAGTAGCAATCAATGATTCCTCAAATAATGTTCAATAGGTATTTGAGAATAGCATACATTCAAAGCCATGTCCACAGGAACTAGAGATGGGATATGAAATAAGTGAACAACCGGAGAAAACTGAAATCAACAGAAAGCAGTATTTGACGCTACTCTGTTCAGGCAGACAACTGTTCTGTAAATTTTGATGGAACTTCTTATTAAGCTGACATTGATAATTTTGGTAAAACCGAGAAAGGCTCTGAATGTGTATGACTATGAACTGAATAAGAAGAAGAAGACTTTAAACAAATTGATGAATGAGATTGAAAATTACAACAATGAACTGAAGGCCATAGAAAAAAGGTTGGGCACTTTGGTGTGAGAAATGTAAACAAGTGTGATGAAAAGGCTAGAATTACACGACAAGCATTATGAGAATCTAAAACTCATACTACAAAAGTCTTTGAGAATCTCCAACATGTGAAAAAAGAAAATGAGCAGCTTGTACGTGGGAATGAAATTTTGAAAGAAAAACTAGATATGCATAGCTGCCAACCCTCACGATTTTGGCGTGAATTTCACGACTTTTTCAGCGATTCACGGATTCACGCCGCATGCCAAAAAATCACGAATTTCCCAATTCTCAATTATTTTAAATCTTTAATAAAATAACCGATTTCCCGTTAAGTGCTATTCGTGATATCGGCAGTTGCCGAAACGGTCCGGTATTGCTGGTCGTGATATTAGTAGAACTATAGCCGATTGATACAGTTGGCCCGGTAGCAAGCATTGTAGCGTATTTTTATTTATATATATAAGAGTAGTTTTACAATGCTTTTGAGAGAAACTGAGCCTAACCGGAATTTTGCTCCGTGCATGCGCCGCCAACACGGATTTGAATTACCGTCCGGCATCGATATTGAAAATGTCTTCACCACCAAGGAAAAAGAAATGTATTGCACAAAAAGTAAAGTTAAGTTTGGAATATACCAAAAATTGGCTGTGCATTCAGCCATCAAACACAGACATGTAGGTTGCGAGATTTATGTAATCACGTGACTAGGAATGCAATGGCCAGATCCAGGTTAAATTTCAGCAATGATGTACTTTCGACTCATCTGTCAGCGGATTAAAGATATAACTAATGCCATGCTCGCAATTTCTAAGAAAATAAATCGTATTCCTATCGATTTCATGCAGGTATATTTCGATGAGAGATCGTTCAAGTTCGCTAGGCCGGCTAGTAAGCGGCTACCCCATTCCGACACCAAATTGAGTCGGCGAATTCCAACTTTTCGATAGGCAATGGATTCTGACCCAACACCCCAACATAAATGTCCAAATATTAAAAATGGGGTGGCAAGGGTCAGAGGAAACTCGGACTAGGTGGCAGAGATGATGTGAGGAAGAACATTGCTAGCAAAAAAGCACATAGAGGTTGGGAAAATTAAGAACTCAGCAGATTTCAGCTCTGGAATATTTTAAGCCATCGACGGAAGACCTGCTAGCTACCAACGCTGAAACATTGTGAGTTTTCTTGTTGAACACGATCTACCTTTATCAGCTGGATCACATGCTAAACATTTGTTCCGACAAATATTCGAAGATCGCTTCACGAATTCATGTCAAAATTCACGAATTTTTATCCCTATTTTCACTAATTGCTAGCCTGGAGGGTTGGCAGCTATGGATGTGCTAAATGAAAAATAGCTGATAATTGATAGTGCAGAGAAGAAAACACTTAGTACCCAAAAGTCTGCAAACTACTATAAAACGATGGCAAAGAAACTATAGCAAATAAAGAGTGCGGAAAGACCTAACAATGATAAACTTAAGCATATTTTGGCGGAAAAAACCAAGAGCTACAGAATCTGCAAGTTAAAGTTGAAATGCTGACAGAAGATTTAAATGAAAAACACTGTACTCAACATTTGGATTGCTCATACACTGACAATGTGAGACTGTGTGTGATTGAACTTGCTGCACTCGAGGTTGCGACTGAGAAAAAATCTCCCTTGTTATACAAGTAGTATCGCGACATTTTTACAAGCGAAATTGAGAAAAGTGATCTGCCTAAAAGTACATCGGTGCAAACAATTGTCAATGAAGTAGACACGGTGAGATCTTGGGGCCTTAACAGAGATGGCACAACCAGAAAGAAAAAGAAAATAGTGGACACGTGTATTACACTTGACAGTGGTGATGTGATGAGTTTGGGGTTTACCCGTGTTGCCAATGAAAATGCAAAGACTATCCATGATGTGACCAAGAAACATGTAACACAACTGGCAAAGTTGAAAAGTGAAACAAGCTTGTCTGCAGAGGAATTAAAAAGGACTGCATCTGAATCCACAACTTTCCCAAATTAGAAATAACAAGTGTCAACTGGAAACACCATCCTGTACTATAAATGCATCTATGAGCAACGACTTTATTACTGACATGTTAAGTAAACTTGTATTTACCATGAGTGACAGAGCTAGCAACGAGAAGATAGCAGATGAACTCTTGGACTAATGGCGTGATGAAGTACTTAACCAGTGTGATGATGATCAAAAACAATCGGTATTGCACTTCCACTGTATGGCACATGTTCTTCTGGGCTTCCATAAATATGCCTGTGATGACTTGAAGAACCTTGAAAGCACAATATTCAAAGAAAGTAGACGTCTTGGTTGAGATGCACTGCCCCAGTTTAAGTTAAAAAGGAAACTTATGTTGAACGAGTTGCAAGGACTGTTTTTATACGTTTGGACTTGTCAGCAACCATTACACATTACGTGACTGCTGGGAAGTGTATTGTTCTCAGAACAGAATAAAATCTATCATTGGAAGTTACAGAGACAATCGGTTCAACTCATTGTTTCAGACAGCTGCTGAAGTTCTTCATGCTGAAGATATCCTGGAAGTGACTGATACCGTTGCTAAGCCAAACCAGAAACTTATATCACTTCAAGCAGATCTCTTGTGTGATGTCATTAAAGCCATGTTGCAATGCTTTGGGCTTTTATACATCTACTGAAGCCTGGTCACATTGGGTGAAGTTCCATACCTTTTATTGTATAAACAGGTTCAGGACTTAGCCAGCTTTATAAAGAGATTTTCTTCAACACCAGAAACTCTGCTGAATCCAGCAGGAAACTGGAAATCTGACAATACTTAAGATGTGTGTGCAGTTCCTCACCATAACAGACTCGCACAGAAATTGTTTGTTGTAGAGCAAAGCACAATAGAAATATTGCACCAGACCATCGAAACAGTGACATCTGCTCTGTTGAGGACTGTGGAAAAGCAGTTGGTGGACTTCCTATCAGGAGGTAAATATAGCAAGTCACCAAGCAAACCAGATTTGTAAAGGACAAGCTTTCACATTCCACCAACGTAGGCAGTGAACATCGTTTTGGTGACTTAGTTCACAAAAATGAAGACCCAATGCATCCATGCACCATTACATAACTGTTCAACTTTTGAAAAGAAACAGAAAACGACTAATGAACTGGCTATCAGATATGCCATCAAATAAGACAGAAGAGATTATGAAAAAGGCAAGGAAAGGTGGCAGTGTGCTGCATGAACAAAATATGAATGTTGAAAAAGAAGTTGAGATGGAAATTAATCGAAATATGACCGAAGAGAAGGAAAATCCTCGAAAACGCAGAAAGACCAATGGAATCACTAAAATTAGCAATGAACCCGAAGAAGACTATGACTACATTTCAAACATGCTGCCAGTCATAAATAAATGCAGTAATAATGAATACATTGCCGTGGCATACCAAGACCAGTGGTATCCTGGATGTGTAATGAAGTCATCTGGACCTGAAGCCATGCTAAAATTCATGGCTCCCTGTAGGCGACCAGAATATTTTTTTTTGGCCTGCATGAGAAGACATTCATTCTGTAAACAAAGAATTTGTGTTAAGACGTGGTTTCTTACCTGAGTGTGTAAATTCTGGCAGAGAATGCTATTTTCAAGAACATGATGCAATTTACACTTTATTTAAACAATACCAACAAAAATTCTTTGAAATGATGTTTGAAGAAGTACTTTACGGACTAAGATGTGTTTCATCAACAATGAAAACAATTTACAACTTATTAATTTCAACCGAATGGCGACTTTTATTTTAGAGTAGGAAGTAAAATATGAGATTTTCCAATCACCATGAGAATAATTAAACTTTACATTTGATGCATAATCCCTATGATTAGTAAAGCTTTGGATCTGATACGTAGCTAACAGCATAACTTTATTAAAATTTCTATTTGAATGGTCTTGTTGTGGGATAAAAACATTTTTGATTTAACACCGTATATTAACATATTGCTGTTTGTGTTATCACACAAGATATTAAAAACAAAAATACTGGTGAGATTTTTCTTCAAATAACTTTCCCTCTTGTAAAAGTACATGTTTATCAATTACAAATATGAACCCAGAATGTTGTTTTAGATAAATCTGGAAAATTTGATGAATTTATCATTAAAAATAACAAAATTACATCAATTTATGACCAGTTTCCTTTTTTTCTGGTGCCATGGATTTATTGCATGTAACAAATATTATTACACTGTATAATGGAAAAAGCTGGCAAATTGATAGAAAATTTTTAAACTTTAAAATGTAAATTCTAGTAGATATATTTTCAAAATTTAAACCGTTCTATGCTGCTTGTTATGACATTACAAGACAAATATTACGTTCTCCAGGATGTATCATTACATGTATGAGACGACTCCTTGGACTGGGATGAAGAGGGATGGGAGACATCAACGGAAGGAGAACTTCCACTAAAGTGGCTGGACGATGTCGTATCGGCATCAAGGCCCATACATCTATCCCAGCAACTCAGGAGAAAAAGCGGAGAAAATCAAATTCAGAGGAATGGCGCCAGGAAGAGAACCAGTCCTCGGCTAGAAGCAGAGTAACAAACCCAATAACAAAAATTCCACCGCAAGCAAGTACATTGCTAAGCTACAAAAGGAAATAGACCAATCGAAAAATAAAAGTGACAAGGAAGTTGGAAAAAATGACGTAGAAAAAATGGAAATGGAAATGAACGGAAATCCAACTAAACTGGACGGACTAACGATGAAGCTGAAACGGATACAAAGCAAACCGATGAAACGGGAACAGAAAATAATAAAAACCAAAGCGCAGCAGACGGACAGGAAGGAAAAGCGAAACAATGAAATAGGAAAAACACATAAATAAACGGTCAAGACATGAAAGAAGTAGATAAGATGAAAGCACTAGTGAATGCGGCCGGAATAGGCAGCAAAGAAATGTAACAAATTAAAACCAAAATACTCAAAATCAAATCATATGCTTAGAACCTGACAGATGCTAAGAAAGGGAGAAAACAAAACTAAAGATAGCAAATATAAATGTGAATGAATGAATGAATGAATGAATTAATGATAATAATAGAATAAAATAAGTGAAATAAACAAAGGATTACAACATTATACTTCTGCACGAACTACATAATATCAGAGGGAACATGCAAGTCTTATTAGATGAAAACTAGATGCAATGACTATAATGATCAATAAGGATGGCGTAAAGACGGGACTGAAACGCTAATTACATTAAAATTCAGACCATAACAATGGGAGGAAGTCAAAGTAGGGGAAATCTTCAAGGGTAGACTAACGCACATAAAAATATATTACTGGCACATGTTAAATGTATATGTACCGTCACAATATAATGCTACGAAAGTATAATTCATAGAGAAACAAACAGAGTATATAAAATATTCACGATGGAAAAATTCATGGGGGGGGGGGAATTTTAATTGAGTAGAAGGGGAGATTGATAAGAAATTGGGTCTCACTGTATATTTTTAAAGAAATGCTTTAGGAAATTTATAGAGGGGAACAAAGTGATCAACAGCTACAGAAAGATGAACATTTTAAGAACTCAATACACATACGAATACAGGGATGAACAAGCAAGTAGGCTTGATAAATTTTATGTATCAGAAATAGGAATGAAGTATGCCAAGCACAGTGTTATACGGGAAAACCAGAATATCGGACCACAACACAATAGATCTGGCAATTGAAAGAGATAAAATAGATAAATGGGGACCGGGACTGTATCAAATAACAAGGAACCATTATATTAAAGGATACAGACTATTTAGAAATTATAAAAGCTGAACTGAAGGAATTTATGGAAAAAGAACAGGTAATTATAAGTAGAGAATGGGGCATCTTAAAAACGAAAATTAAAAAGATAACGAAACAGTACTGTAAGATCATGAAAGATAAATGGGCAAAAAATATGAACTTAAAAAACGAAATGGAACAAGTACAGCGGAGAGGGAGATCAGGCTTGGGGCAACTATAGAGATAGGAAATATCGAAAGGGAAGAAGTACAAGGTAGATGGATAAGAGCGGGGAAGTAAGGGGATGTCTACAAAAAGGCAGAGGGACTATATACGAGGGAAGAAACACGAAGGGGAAAGGAAAAAAACATAGAAAACATAAGAGACGGGGAGAAAGTAATTAGCGGAAAAACAATTAGGGCATAATATCAATCACACTATACATTGCCAAAAAATACAGGATAAAAATGTTTAAACTGAAATTATATTTGTACTAGAGTTCTTATATAGTAAAATTTGTCTACTAGGGGAAATGACATCAGTGCAGGAGAGAATCATAACAATATTATATAAAGGAAAATGGGACCAAGAAGGGCTAAAACCCTGGAGGCCAATGTCTTTACTAAATGTGAATTATAAAATACTAAGTAGGTTTTTAACGAAAAGGCTTAGAACAGGGATGAACCAAATTATAAACTGTAAACAAATTATAAACAGTAACTAAATTATTAACAGTAACCAAAGTTGTGGCGGTGAAGTGAGGTAAATACAAAATAACATTTTGACAATTAAAACTATCATAGACTATTTAAACATCCAAGGCTACAGAGGAGCTATCATACTATTTGACCACGAAAAGGCTTTTGACCCCATTAGAACACACCTTCATTGATATTGCACTGGAAAAATCTGGTTTCGTAGAAATTTCCGAAAATGAACCAAAGAAGAAGTACTTCTGTACTCTAAAATCTATTCAAAAGTATAGGTAAATGGTGTGACAATCAAGATCTTTCAATGTGGACAGATTAGTACGACAGGGTTGCCCCCTGTCTGTGCTATTATACGTAATAGCAATACAAATACTAAGCTCCCAGATCAGAGATAATAGTAACATTAAAGGAATCCATATACCAAATTGGAAAGTCGAATTGAAAACGCTGCAACACGCTCATAATTGCACAAACTTTATATCCGACTGAGATTTTTTTAAACATCACGAAAAAGAATTTGAGGGATTTGGAAAATGATCAGGGCCGAGAATATATCATGATAGGAAAGAAATTCTAAAGATAGACTACTGGAAGGGGAATCATCCAAGACTCCCTCCCATTTAAGGGGTGATGTGTGGAAACAATACAATGAGAGAAAACTTTAAAAACATTAAAGAGAAAGTTGAACAGAATATAGCAGCCTGGGCGCTAACTCCCCTCAGAATTATGGAAAAAGAACACAGGTTGCAAAAACTATATATATAGTAACATTAACTATATTGCATGCTCACTACATTTAGACGATAAGCTGCAAGAAAAGTTAGATATCCTAATAATAGATTATATATATATGGAACGGCAAATTACATGATCTGCCAAAGAAATATTTACAATAGTGAAAAGGAAAAGGGAGGGAAAAATAAACCAAACCAGAAATTTAGGAAAATCACAAACATACTTAATAGATTTAGGAAACTGAAACATGTTTGGGAGGATATATATATATATATATAGATATAGATATAGATATATATATATATATATATATATATATATATATATATTGGACGGGTTTCACCCTAAAACATATGCCAGAAGTATTTAGGTGGTTAGATTACTGGAAGTACCAAGGAAATACAAACATATCAAGCAACTAGTTAAGAAGTATAAAGAAGACGGTATATAGGATGGGAGATGGACGACAGAAACACTTATAATAAGATATGGGAGGAGCACACTAAGAATACAATAGCAAAAGTGCAATGACGTAATAGCCAAGTTTAGTGGACGAAAGCGGGGGAAAGTACGATGTTTAAATGCCTCCATGACGTATGGTTCACTGGAGAGACAGCAATAAGGAGGCATATAGCCCGAGTTTCCTCTGACCCTTGCTACACGTCAATCACAACAGAGTTCAAATAGTCACAATATTTCAACAATAAACCATTTCTAATGATGCTTTAGGAAAACAAATCTAACATATCAATGAAAATCACGTAATATTTATTTTAAAAAGATTTATAAAGAAAACTTCTTAAAATGTTTATTCTGAAAACAACGACCAGAAATCTGTAAATGTTGCAGTAACTTCGAAACAACCAGATTGGCCAAGCGGAGAGCATAGGTCAATGCGATAGTCACGTGATACCAACAGAATCCATCCTGACACGAGCTTAGTACTTGATCAGCCTAGTTTTCTCCACCTTGCTGCTATGTACCGACATGTTTCTGGTCGTTGTTCTCAGAATATATATGTTGAGAATTAAAAGTGTGCCTTATATTTATGTACAAACATTACGTGACCTTTATCTAATATTTTCAAATTCTATGTACAACAACTCTGAAAATGGTTTATTGCTGATATCACGTGACTATATGACCTCTGTTGGCAGGTCGCGAGATTTGTTTAGTCATGTAATTTGGAACGCAAATGGCGAGTTCCAGGTCAAATTTCATTAACGCTGTAGTTTCGTCTAGTCTGTCAGCGCATTAAAGACATAACGAATGTTACACTCGCAATGTCTGGGAAAATAAATCATATTCCTATCGATTTCATGCAGGTATATCTCGATAAAAGGTCGTTAAACTTTGCTAGGCGGGTTAGTAAGCGGCTACCCTATGCCGATACCAAATGGCGTCGGCGAAATCCAACTTTTCAATAGGCAGTGGACTCTGACTACACCCAAACATAAATGTCCAATTATCAAAACTGGGGTGGCAAGGGTCAGAGGAAACTCGGAATAATGATAAGAGTGATGCCAAAATACCCGCTATGCAAAACAGGGAACTTTTCGAGAACCCCCCCCCCCACAACGTCATGGTGCAATGCACTGCAAACAAAACTGAACTTGATAATATTAAATATCTATTATGCCAGAAAGGTGGATATAAAAACAATAACATTCCATATATAGACCAAATCAAAAACAACGAAATCCTGAACAAAATTATTGACTTCATTATCAAACAAATCAAAAACAACGAAATCCTGAACAAAATTATTGACTTCATTATCAAACAATGATTAACTGTGGACAAGTAATGATTATAGAGAAAACAAATAGGCACGTTCATATTTAAAAGCACATAACCCATACCTCGTCCAGGAATACCATGGGGAATGCGACCTCTGTGGGAGATGGGTTCCAGTAAACCGCCCTACATAGGGGGCGGTTTCAGCCTATGTGCGAGTTGAGTGTCGCTGTTTCATACGTCGGGGCCTCTGTGGGGTTTCTGGAAGAGAGGAGGATGTCATTAAGAAAGAATAAAAAGAGGTCCAGGCATAAGTCATGAGATCCCCTAATAGTTCATAACTGGAGGTAATGGGAATAACACATTAACGCACTAACACCCACTAAATACAAAAGGGACACCCACGCTCTAAGATAGTCTAAAAGTAAGCACATAGATAAACAAAGTGATACCGACTGGGACAGGGAACTGCGAAATTTCAGAAGTAACAGGTGCAGGTACCATAAGTGCTATGCCACATGGCGATACCCTACGTCGAGAGGCCTATGGAAAAGCATGTGAAAATCAAGCTAGCAGTAGATGGACATACAGAACATACAGACAATGGGAACAAGAACACAAATACTAGAAAGTTCTCCCTAGCAAACCCTAACAATGATATGCTTACAAAAAACATAAAACTGGTATGCATAATTTCTTTGTTTCTTAATTGTTATGTTTTGGCCTTTTTGTTAGCAGAGTCGATTGCGATCATAGAATCATACAGGCCAAGCCGCCAGGGAGAATAAAGTTATCAATCCAACCCCTAAGAGAGATACATGTGACTAGGAGCAAGAACGGACTTGGCAAAAGTGGGGCCCAATTTGGATCATTTTGTCGGGACCGCCTTGATTTACGCGCGGAGCCCCCTGTGACCACAGCATTTGGAAATAAACTTTTAACCAAGTTTTATATGATATTGAACTTAAAATGTTCTTCCATCGCTTTAAAATTACTTTCTCTCTATAGATATATTATTAAAAATTACTAACGGGCGGGGCCCTTGTGAGCCCAATCGATCCAGTTGCTATAAGGCCGGCCCTGACTAGGAGAGACATATAAATAAACAGAACATACCCACGACAATATGTTTAACACCAAGAAAAGATTTTATTTTACATTTTCTTTTTTACTTTCTGCCTTAGGAACGTACACACAAACGTCTCTCCAATCGCTAGGAGGAAATTTATTTGAAAAATAAAATATTCAGAATAACAGGAGATGGAAGCTTGGAAAGGTCAAGTTACGACTTCCACCCATTCATTCATATATATTTATATATATATATATATATATATATATATATATATATATATATATATATATGCATCTGTCTGTGTGTGTGTGTGTGTGTGTGTGTGTGTGTGTGTGTAGAATTAAACAATTCACCAGGTTTTGACCTAGAGGCGAGCCCTAACACAGTCACGTGCACGATTACATATAGCATAGAAAACATAGCAAACACAGTGCTATAGGAAACACGGTACTAATTGTATGGTAAAATGGGAACCAGCCTGGAAATGGAGTATAAGATAGAGTATATATGTGTTTGGCATGCCAAGATTGGTGAATAATAAAAGGAATGTTTTAGGAAGAGAATCTTTTGAGAGCTTATCCTAGTTCTAAGTGCAAAAAGTAGAGATATCGTTTTATTGATGGAAGATGATGTAAGATGATATAGTACCTTAATGGGAGTGAATTACAAGTAAATCATATATTCTTGTTATCTTTACCAAATGTATATATAATGTACAAGAAACCAATAATAGATCCACAGTGTATGCTGAAATACAAAACTCATAATAATATAACAATAAATAAATGATAACATTGATTTTATATATTTGATAACTACACATGTAGTCTGGATATGTTTAAAACTGAAACCAGATTTACATTATAATTTATAATCAAATGCAGCAGAAATAGCCAAAAGATAGAAGATGTATAAAGAATTGTATCATAATTCTGAAACAAGAGGGGAAATATTAAACCAAAATTTATCAACGAATGCTTACAATATTTATTATTGTAAATAGACAAAGAAATCTAAAACAGACATTTTGGATTACATCATTGTGATTCATCAAGATGTTAGCACATCAACACTATTCTAAGCTATTCCAGGATGTTGATATATCAGTACTTTCAAGATTGGAATTCATTCAGAACATTACTGGAATTCATTTGGAATACTCAATACTCTTTGACTTGTGAAATAACTGTTTGGACCATTTGCAATTTAATTCACAATACTGTAAGTCCTTTTTAAATTTTCACTTTGACCACTCTGGTGGCCTAAGTGGTTAGAGCATCCACCTTGGATGTGAGAGGTTGTGGATTTGAACCCTGGCTGAGTCATACCATAGACTTATAAGATTGGCACTAGCAGCTGCCTTGCTTGGTGCTCAACATTAAGGTTAGTGTCAGGACTGGTTGGACTGGTGTCAGGATAATGTGACTGGGTGGGACATCATGCTACATGTCTGCGGCATGATGCCGCAGTGTTGTACATCACTATAAACTGCCACGCTGCAAACATTGTAGTAATATGACTGAAAAATTGTTAAGGCTATGTTAAAAATCAAAATCACACACACACACACACACACACACACACACACACACACACACAATTTTCACTTTGTATTCTAGGGAAATAATTCTTTTATTTATTTTATAAAAGCATTGGTTTTCATTCTTTTCGGTTACTAACGTTCAGGCCAAAGACTCCAAACAGTACATCTTGGCAAGAATATGGATATATATTGAACACAGTACTTGGACACCTAGATCACCTTCTCAACTTTGGTAAAATATTTTAAAGCAGCTTGCATTTCTTCATCAACTTCAAGGTACTGATACACATGATGGCAGTTGTTGAAGGCATCTCCCATCTTGAGGCTGAGGTCATCATTCAGGACAGTTGTCAACACAGAATTAGTTCTTAATATGTGTA
Source organism: Megalonaias nervosa (assembly GCA_016617855.1). Classification (NCBI taxonomy): domain Eukaryota; kingdom Metazoa; phylum Mollusca; class Bivalvia; order Unionida; family Unionidae; genus Megalonaias; species Megalonaias nervosa. The sequence goes on from JAECUM010002149.1 coordinate 74,754, forward strand.
TTTGTTATATGTTTGATATTTATAAAACTGTAAATACAAATGCAAATAAAATTCTTAAAATCATCACATAGTTGTTGTTGTACCATTTGTACCACATATTAAATGACAATACATTTAATCCAGCATAAGATCTATTTTAAACATTTCTCAGCTGTAACCCTTTATAACAAAAAGCTCCATACCTTTTTCTACTCATTTGTTGTTAAATCAAGTAAGGAAGATATCTCAAAAAACACAAATTTCTTTTTCAATCTCTTTGTATGTCTACATGCATACTTTATGCTGATCCAAGACTCCCTCCAAGACATTTCCTACATTTAAAGTAGTCTTTCTAAGACTAATTTCCCAAACATTGCATGCAAGCATCATGCAACAACTTGGACTAACAACCCATAGCAGTGAAATACAGAAAGATTGCCAGTAGCTCCAAGTGTGTCTGTGGTTTTTCTCAGGATTTTCCCAGATTCTTCGTACACCACTTATACTGTCCAACATGTATAGCCTGTCATGCACTGAAATAAGTGGCATTAAGCCCAAAACTAAAACAGCAATAGGACCCTGGTGGTCCAGTGGTCTAAATTGCTCACCTTTATAGATAAGTGACACATCACTTCCATCTGAATCAATCTTTACCAGCTCATGCTTTTAATATTATTATTTATTATTATTATTATTATTATTATTATTATTATTATTATTTTATGGGAGAGGGACTAGGGGAGAGGGGTTATAACATGAACATTTACTCAGCATTATTTCGAGATTACCATTATGATCCCATCACTGAATAACTGGCTTGCAGCAAAAGGGACTCATTATTAATGACATCTGTAGTCTAAATGACCACCATGATCCCATCACTGAATAACTGGCTTGCAGCAAAAGGGACTCATTATTAATGACATATGTAGCCTAAATGACCATCAGGATCCCATCAATGAACAACTAGCTTGCAGCAAAAGGGACTCATTATTAATGACATCTGTAGTATAAATAACCACCATGATCCCATCAATGAACAAATGACTTGCAGCAAACGGGACTCATTATTAATGACATTTGTAGTCTAAATCAATGGATAGATTACTATGGAATCAGAATCTGTAACATCTATTACGCCTCCCCCTACCTCATCTACACATTGACCAATACTATTCATTCATTTGTTATGAGACCCTGTGGCTCACCATTATCTATTGCTCTAGAACTGCATATAGAAACTGCTCTGCTTGTTCTATTTCCATGTAAACACATAACAATGTATAAAAACATTTTATCCATGAGTGATGACAGTAGATAGTCACAGAAAGTACTGCAAAATCTTCAACAGCAAATCTTCCATTTGCGTCTTGTATTACTTTTTTAATGTCATGCATAGAGAAGTCCTAGTTTTATTTTTCATGTCATGCATAGAGAAGTGCTATTTCTGATTTTTCATATCATGCATAGAGAGGTGCTATTTCTGATTTTTCATGTCACGCATAGAGAAGTGCTATTTTGAGTTAAGATCGTGGTTGTTCTTTCAACCAATGAATCATGCAACCACACAGGGGGAGGGGATGTAATTTAGACTAGATTAAAATATAACAGTAAACCATGGAATAATATGAAATACATCTTCTCAAAGATCAATAAATGTAACAATGTAATAGCAAACATCCCACTCTCTCATTAACATACTCAGTAAACATCCCACTATGGCATTAATATACTCAGTAAATATCCCACTGTCATTAATATATTCAACAAACATCCTACTATGTCATGAATATACTCATTAAAGATCCCTCTATGTCATTAATATACTCAGAAAATATCCCACTATGTCATTAATGTACTCAGTAAACATATAAAAGAAATTTGGAATTTAAATGAAAAAATGAAGAAAAGTGTGTTTCTGAGACTCCTTCCTGTGGAGTGGATTCCGAATCTACAAGACAGGGAGAAAGGACGGACTCATACAAATTAAATAATGGTAAAAAAGGAACTGAATTGGAAAAGATAATGGACACGCTTTGAAAATGGAATTTTGTTAAAATAATATATGGATAATGAATGAAACGATAATGGATATGCCTTAGGAAATGAAGAAAATGAAGAAAGACAAAGGAACTGTTTGTATAACTTGAATGCAATACATTAATGGATACAAGAGAAAGACAAAGGAACTGAATTTGCTAACTTAATTATGATGCACTATGAGAAGAATGAGGACTATTTTCAATATTGTAATTGTAACTTTTGTTATCAGATACTGAGTATATACCTGTGAATCGAAGGCAGATATCTAGAAATTGCAATGCAGAAAGACTTTATGTAAAATAGAGATACAGAACTTGATTAGATAATAATAAATAGATTTGATGGACGAACAGACAGCTACTAGAATTTCTGACTGCTTATACTGTCTTTTACTTTATCTTCTGCAGCTGTTAAAATTATAAAAATTAAGTGCATAGATAAATTGAAATGGAAACCAAAACTTTAGAAATTATACTTTTACTAATCATGGAAAATTAGAATAATGTATGTCTATTAATTATGAAAATTAGGGATAATGGAAATTAATGCTACTAACCATATACAAATCTAAATTAACCTAACCGATATGACAAAAATGTGTGGAAAACATTAGTGAGTAGGACTCATAGGAATTGAGTGGCACGTGCACATGGCGCTCACTATTGAGAGCTCAGGTTGTGCACGTGCCCCATGTGTCTAGTAGATATGAACGAAGTCAAGCAGCTTATGCTATAGTAATAAGAGATAAAAACTAAAAATTTCTTTTCTTCTGATAATAAAATAATATGGTAATATTAAATATTTATTAAAAAAAGACTATAAATAAACTAATTTGGAAATTTGAATTGGTGTACAAACTCTATTACAAAATTTTAAATCAAAATTGTTTAAAATAATACACAATGCATATACACTTGGAAAAAAAACAGAAATACATAAAAACCCTTTTACTTTAGAACCAGGGGGTCCCTCAGATGATGTAATTCTGAGGGGGACCACGCTAATAAAAGTAAACATCCCACTATGTCGTTAATATACTCAAGAAACATCCCACTATGTCATTAATGTACTCAGTAAACATCCCACTATGTCGTTAATATACTCAAGAAACATCCTACTATGTCATGAATATACTCATTAAAGATCCCTCTATGTCATTAATATACTCAGTAAATATCCCACTATGTCATTAATGTACTCATTAAAGATCCCTCTATGTCATTAATATACTCAGTAAACATCCCACTATGTCATTAACGTACTCAGTAAACACCCCACTATGACGTTAATATACTCAAGAAACATTCCACTATGTCATTAATATACTAGGTAAATATTCCACTATATCATTAATATACTCAGTAAACATCCCACTATATCAGTGCTGTTCAACCTTTTTGACACCATGGGCCGAAGAAAATTTTTTTTTCAATCTGAGGGCCGCTGGTTAAGACGATATACTATGAAAGTAGGCCATTGAGTTTTTTTCACATAAATGCACAAACAATTGCTCGAACTTTGACGGGCCATTTAAAATCAGCCCGCGGGCTGCATGTTGGACAGCACCGCACTATATTATTAATATAACTAGTTTTAACTGCTTTTTAGTAATATGTTTAATTATCAAGATTTTCTATGTTGTTTAAGTTCTTAGTGATGTATTTATTTCTGAAATAAGATTTTAATTTGTTTAAGTAATATCTTAGTCTAATATAGTATTTAAAATTTTAGTCCAATATAGAATTTATAATTTAGTCTAATACATACTTTTTTATTTTAGTCTAATAGAGAAATTTTATTTTAGTTATATAAAATTTTAATTTTAGTTTAATAGAGATTTTAAAATTTTAGTCTATTAAACATATCATTTTTAATTTAGTCTAATATAGAATTTTTCTAAATTATTCTAATATATAATTTTTAATTTTAGCATAATATAGAACTTTAGTATTGTATTAGTCTATATTTAATATTAGTCTAATATAGAATTTATAATTTAGTCAAATATATAATTTTGAATTTTAGTCTAATATAGATTTTTATATTTTAGTTTATTATACGTATAGTTTTTGATTTAGTCTGATATAGAATTTATAATTTAGACTAATAAAGAATTTGTAATTTCAGCCTAATACAGGAATTTTATTTTAATCATATATTAAATTTTAATTGTTGTCTAATACAGATTTTTAAATTTTTGTCTATTAAATATATCATTTAAAATTTGGCCTAATACGAAATTTTTAAAATTAGTCTAACATACAAGTTTTAATTTTGATCTAATATAAAATTTGTAATATTAGTCTAATATCAAATTTCAACTTTAGTGTAATAGAGAATTTTTAGTTTATTCTAATATGGAATTTTTAATTTAGTCTACTAAAGCATTTTTAATTTTGGTCTAATATAATTTTATAATTTTAGTCTAATATATAATTTTTAATTTAGTCTAACATAGAATTTTTAATATTAGTCTAATATAGAATATATAATTTAGTCTAATAGAGAATGTTTACTTTTAGTCTAATACAGAATTTTTAATATTATTCTAAAAAGTATTTATAATTTATTCTAATATAGATTGTGTAATTCAGTCTAATAAAGAATTTTTAAGTTAGTCTATTATATATAATTTTGTAAAAAATCAGTCTAATATACAGTTTTCATTTTCAATGATTTAAGATTTTTTGTTGTCTTACGTAAATAATGGATTCTTAATTTTAGTCTAATATAGGGTTTTCAATTTTAGTCTAATATATAATTTTTAATTAAGTCTAATACAAATTTTTTTTTGTCTGATACACAATTATTAAAATTAGTCTAATGTACATTTTTTATTTTATTCTATTAACATCTATAAATTTAGTCTAATAAAGAAATTTTATTTTAGGTCTAATATAAAAATTTTAATAGTAGTCTAATATAGATATTTTAATTTTAGTCTCATATCGAATTTGTAATTTTAATTTTTTTATATAATTTTTTAAATTTTAGTCTAATATAGAATTTTTACTTTTAGTCTGATATAGAGTGTTTAATAAGACAGTAGCTATAGAAGGAGACCTGGATTCAAAGGACTACCTGGGGGATTTTCTGAATGGTTTTCCCAGATTGACCTGACTCACAACTATTAACTTTTACATAACTGAATTTCCAGTGGGGAAAAATCATGTAAGGAAAATATCTAAGAACACAATTTTCTATTTCAATTTCTTGGTATGTCTACATGGATACTTTATTAGCTCTACTGATCCTAGACTCCATTCAAGACCTTTCCTCCATTTAAATCAGTCTTTCTAAGGCTAAATTCCTTAAAATGGCATGCAAGCATCATGCAACAATATGGAATAACCCCCATAACTACCAAATATAACCCTATTGGGTGATAGTAACAGTCCCTTGGGATGTTTAATATCTTCCAAATATTCATTTTATGCAAAAACTCCCTTCAGGACATTTCATACCTTTAAGTCAGTCTTTCTAGGACTAAATTCCAAAATATGGCATGCAGCAACTTGGAATAATCTCCACTGAGAAATATAATTCAGTACGGTAATAGCAACAACACCGACAGACCTTTAATATCTTAAACATATTATTTTTCTGCAACAACTATCTTGAAGACTTTTCCTGCTTTACAATAGTATTTTAAATGATTATTTTTTTTTTTTTTTTAATGGCATGTATGCATCATACAACATCCACTGAAATAACCCCCATAACTGTGAAGTACAAGTCTATGTGGCAATAATAAAATTCACTTTAGACATTTAATATCTTCCTACTATTCATGGCATGCAACATCTCCCATCTAGGTTTCTCCTACCTTGAAAATAGTCTTTTTAGAACTAAATTTTTAAAAAAAAGGTATGAGAGCATAATGCAACAACTTGGAATAAACACCCTAGGCTTTAAAATATAGCTCTACGGGGCAACAGTAATAGTCCCTTGAGATTTTTATATGTTCCAAATATTAATTTTATGCTACATCTCCCCTCAAGACCGTTCCTATCTTTAAATAAATTTTTCCAGGACTAAATTCCAAAATGTTGCATGCAAGCATCATGCAACAACTTGGAATAAGTTCTGTGGGACAATACTAACAAGATCCTTAGACCTTTAATATCTTCTAAATATTCTTTTTCTGCAACAACTCCCCTGAAGATCTTTCCTACCTTTGCAATGGTTTTAACATTATTAAATTTCCCAACATGGTGTGCATGCAATGTGCAGCAACTTAGAATAACCTTCATAATTGTGGATTAATAGTAAATATACCTTCAGAAGTTTAACATCTTCCAAATATTCATTTTATGCAAGAACTCCCCTAAAGACCTCTTTGCCTTTAAACTGGTCTTTTTAGGACTTAATTCCATTATGGCATGAAAGCATAATGCAACAACTTGGAATAATCCCCATAGCGGTGAAATATAACTCTATAGGGCAATTTTGAAAATCCCTTTAGAACTTTTAATATCTTCCATATATTTTTTCTCTGAATCAAATCCCTTGAACACCTTTCTTACCTTTAAAACGGTCTTTAAATGATTAAATTTCAAAAAATGGCATGCAGACATCATGCAACAACTTGGAAAAAAATCTTTGTGACTCTGAAACATAACTCTTCGGAAGATAGGAACAATCTCTTTAGATCTTTAATACATCCCAGATATATGTTTCATGAAACGACTCTCTTTAGGACATCAGGCAACAGTTTGTAGTAGGTTTCATATTGGTGAAACTTTGCAATGGTCCAATTAGATCTTTCCTAAATTCAAGTTATTCCTTTAGGACTAAAGTCAGAAAATTTCCTCAAGACATCATTGAACAGATAGGTGTAACATTCATTACTGTGAAATATTTCCCTACCATCAGATAAACGTTTCCTCACTGACTATCTGTTTTGCAAATAGTTCTGTACAACATTCAAACAAAATGTTTTGATTCAGTCTATTAAGCAACACAAAATCAAACTTATTACAAATATAATACAAAGAAAAAATATTAATGGTTAAATCAATCAATCAATCAATCACTCAATCAAAATTTAAATATATTATTTAATTAAATATTTTTACAAACATGTTTCAAGTACAAATATTTTTTCAAACATATTTCAAACGAAAATTTTTAAAACATATTTCAAGTACAATTATATTTTTAAAAAATGCCATGAAAAAGAAAAAGAAAATTAAATACATATAAAGATTTTAAATAAATATATAAATATTTGAAAACTCACGATTAATTTGGAATTCCAAGTTGTTGCGCGTAATTTCTCAAGAAATGGCTATTCCAAGTTGGAGCCAACAACCATGCAATTTCTCGAGAAGGAGCGCAACAATTTGGAATTCCAAGTTGCTGCGCACAATTTCTCGAAAAATGGCCTATTCCAAGTTGGTGCCCAATATCAGGCCATAGAACACAATTAATTTTACTATATATTCTCTACATTTGTTTCTCAGTACTGAACTTTCCACTGTGTGACAATCAATACAAATCATATGCTGATCTAAAATACCTTCTAAGATGACTTCACGGTGAAGTTCTTGTCAAAGGTTCACCAGCATTTTTTTGAAAGGATTGACTGTCAACAAACCAACGTGCAATGGAACACAGATTTCAATTCCGGATCATCACCAAGACCTTATTACTCACTGTACACTGTCGCCGAAACACACACAGACAACCACACCATAAGCTCATATTCTAAAGAATAAACAATTGCCTTTAAACCCATAGCAGGAATGCCTAAACAAGATATCACCACCAAACGGAGACAGGAAAAAATGCTCTAAAAATAGACTGGGACTACACTGGGTACTGAACCGGAACTATTAATTGTGACCTGATGCCATCAACATCTACTTATTAGAGAAGTAGGTAAATCTGACAGGAAGGGGAAAAAAAATATATTTTTGTAAACAATGCTTAATTCGAAGGTACACCTAAGATCACGAAGCAGTGAAAAAACAAACAAGTGCGAGGAATGTGGGAAAGAGTTCACTAGGGGTTATAGTCTAACGATACATAGAAGGATTCATAATGGAGAAAAACCATTCAAATGTCATGTATGCGGTAGAACGTTTACTCAAACCGGGAACTTGAAGCAGCACTTAAACCTGCATAGTGGAGTCAAACCGTACAAATGTGATCAATGTGGTAAAGAATTTGCCCAAAATGTGAATCTTAAAACACACTGTATGATTCATTATGGAGAAAAACCGTACAAATGTGTAACATGTGGTAAAACGTTCAGTCAGAATCCGCACTTGAAGTTACACTTATTAATACACAGTGGAGAAAAACCTTACAAGTGTGAAGAATGTGGTAGGTTGTTTAAACGGAAGGGAGAACTAAAACTGCACCTAAGAACACATAGCGGAGAAAAACCATTTCAATGTATAATTTGTGGAAAAAAGTTTAATCAGACTTCAAACCTTAAGAGACACTTAAAAATACACAGTGGTGAAACACAATATAAATGTGAAGAATGTGGTAAGGAGTTCATTGCACTGATAGATCTCCAGAGTCATTTAAGAATACACAGTGGAGAAAAACCATACAAATGTATATTGTGTGGTAAAGTGTTTAGTCATGGTCAGAACTTGAAAATGCATTTAAGAGTACACAGTGGAGAAAAACCATACAAATGTCAAGAATGTGGGAGAGAGTTTACTCAAAGTGAGAACCTGAAGCAACATTCAAGGAGTCATACTGGAGAAAAACCATACAAATGTGATTTATGTGGAAAAAGCTTTGGCTTTTCCCAAAATCTGAAGAAACATCTAAAAGTACATAAAAGATACAAAAAAAGGGCTTGACAACCATTTACTGCACATCAGTGTGGAGTTATGATGTCATAACCTCAGCTTGATTGAGGCTACAGTATGATCCTATACATAAAAATGGAGCAAATAAAACTATTGTCAAAAAATGATAAAAAGATAAAATGATGACTGTATTTAAAATCTACTGCCTAAGTAAAGTTATATTTTTCAGGAAGTTTGACAATAATAAAGTTATTAATCATGTGTCTGGTGAATTATATTTGCATGTTTACTCCAACCGTGCTTTGTCCACCATGACATATTCTTGCGGTAATTCATTTTCAGAATATTGCTCTCTATGCCATATATGGATTTTCTACAATATGTCATTCAACACATTCCATATTTACTTCTCTCTGTTTATGTTTTCAAATATGGCAGCAATGTCCTTATATGGCACAGGAAAAAACAAGGCTAACTAAAAGTAGTTATCAGTTGAACTAATATGGCAGACAGTCTAAATAAAAATATCATATAATAAAAGGAATATTTAATTTTTTCAGTGTATTAAAGAACATCTTCAAAATTTATGATAGTAGGCCAAAAAAGTGCCGGGTATGAATCACACATGGCTGCATTGTTGATTGACACAGGCTCAGTTTACTACCCCATCCATGAAGTTCGGGTAATAATATTAGTATTAATCAGTGTGAAGTTGACTGCCTAACTTGCACAGGATTTATCCATTAAGTTAGTCATTTGGCATCGTATTTGTTTACTTCATGTGCAAAAATAATTTTCTTTATTATATTTTTCTTATTAAGATATTTAAATATATCAGAGGGAGAAAATTCATATCGCCACAATGGCTATATCACTTTTGAAAATACTTTTTGGTCATTCCATATCAAGTGGGCCAGATTTTGGAAAGTTGGGAATTTTACTCTCTCAAAAAAATCTTTAAAAATATATATGTTGAAGTACATGTTGAGAGATGAAGACTTAACCAATATTAGGCTTTTAGCTCAAAAATTGACTGAGATAGAGCTTTCTGATAAGTGAGTGTCACCAATAACTTGTGAAAGCATGTAGATGGTGTTGATTTTCACATAACCTTTTTCGACATTTCTAATTGGGCTAGACAGCACAAGCAATGTACTAAACTTTTTCAGGATTTTGCAGAAGTCCAGCATCAGTATTTCCAATATAACTAGTGATTTTGAGGTACTAGCTCATTCACAAGTATTTTTTTCATGAAATCTTGTGGTTTTTCTTTTTCTTGCTGCCATCTTGGATTTTGAGTTTCATCAATATTGAATTACCCCACACAGGGTTGTAATATATCATTTTCAGGGATCACAGAATCCAAATTTCACATTAGAATGGCTCTCCAAGTTACCCTGGTTAGTTCAACCAAAAATTTACCAAACCCATTTGATGGTTACACCACAAACTTTGAGAAATCAAAACCATATCTAGATGACAAGAACCAAGAAATTTTTTGATACGTTGGAGGCACTGAAATGAAATCTAAATACCCTCAGTTTCAGATTTTTGTGAGGTGATCTGCTTGGTTCCATGACCATTTGGATAAGAGGGTTATTCACAACTTTTTGCTCTGGAAACTTCTTTAAGGCAAAAAATCTGAAAATGTAATGAATATACAGGTCTTTTTACATATTACTCATGGAGTATCATCCATTGCCTCAATACATGCCCAGTATTTCATCGCTATATAGTTGCATGTGGAAACTGGACTGCTGCACACAAAAAATCCTGAAAAAAATTAGTACATTGCTTGGGATAGAGGGTTTGTGGCCATAAAATGTCCAACCATGGAAGATAGCTTCAAGAAATATTTCAGATCTATGATCTACACAAAAAGTTCTGTAGGACTTATGATTTTGAACTGTCTAGCCCAGTTAGAAATGTGGAAGAAAGTTATGTGAAAATAGATCCCAGCTACATGGTTTCCCAAGTTATTGGTGCCACTCAGTTTTCAGAAAGCTGTATCTCAGTCAATTTTTGAGCTAAGAGCCCAATATTTTCTAGGTCTTCATCCGTCAAAATGTATTTCAGTATATATTTTTTACAGATTTTTTGAGAGGGTTGAATTCCCACCCCTGGCCCACTTGACATGGAATGAACCTTTTCTCTCATTTAGGAAGTATATCTTTCAATATATACTGTATATACATGTATTACTCTATGAGTTAAATTTTGTTTTAATGTGAATTTGATTCATGCAGACTTGGGGTCATCTTATAAACATGACAAAAAAATTTTTGATTATAATCTAAGGGTAATATTGGAAAGTATAGTTGATTGCAGTATTTTGACTTCACATATTTTATGTCTGTATGCCACTACTCCATTCAAAAATGCATATATGTTATGCTTTGGTTTTATCCATTTCATAACAGTATTTATTATCCATTACTGGTATCTATTTTGATTTTAAAATATTATTGCTAAATTAAATACTACCCACCACAAAGTGAAGTGTCCATCAATGTTCTTATGTTGGGTGTTTAATAACAAGCATATTGCTACCATTTCCCTGCAAGTCCAAACAATCTGTATTTGTATTAATATTTGTGTTTTCCAGTATAAACACTGTAAAAGTTTGATTGATTTAAGTTGTATTTTCCTTTTCCGTAAGTTAGACTTTTAATTTCACAGTGATAATTCCCATATTTTCTGCCATTGTAACTGACCCTAATAAGCCCATGGATTGAAAGGCTTCACTCACTTGTTTTCAAATTGACAATCCTTTTGATTGAGCCACAAATTTATTACATGTACTTGTTCAGTGTCAAGTAGAGTTCTGCATCTTACTGGTAGACTGATCCAGTAGCCTAGTGGTTAGAGTGTCCGCCTCAGATGCCTTTAATAGATTTCACAGACTTCATGTACAGTGTTGCCCAAGCTCAGTCTCTGCATAAGCATCCAGAGTGAAGCCAAGGAAGCAGAGTAGGACAATATTTATGATGACTGCACCACGTTAATATACAATCACTAGGTGCCTACGTGCAGAATTAACATATGGGATAGTGTGAATCAGATCATTCTACATTAAATTTATACCAGTATGTGACCTATAATTTTGTACCAGTATGTGACCTATAATTGAATTCATGAATTTATTACATAAATGGATTAAAAATATGAAGTATTATGAATTTTAATTGTCTTAATTAGGACAAAAAATTGTAAGTTGCTAATTTATTTGCAACTTGTTCCACTAAATAATATGTATTTTACATTGCTTCTTTTGCTATCTGTCTATCCATCCATACATTCAGCCATCCAGTTGGGCTTTATTATTCCAAAATGCAACTCTGACTCAATGATGACAATGCAACTTGCAAAACACACCCTGACTTACAGGAGGGTCAAAGAGAAATTGGCTTTTTAGTCCTAAAATGGGGAGGGGGGGGCAACTTATTAGCCAATTGTCTTATAATCAAGAATATATGGTATGTTTTTCAAACCTCTACTGCTATATTTAGACCTATTTCATATTTCTTCTTCTCTTGCTTTCCTATCACTCCCTCTCTTCCATCTCTCCCTCCCTCCCTTTCTCCCTCTCCCTGCATTATGGAAACTGTCAGTGACTGAACTTACATGACCTATTGCCATGTGTCACCTATGCAGTGTTCAGTGTATACTTGTAATACTCTCTGACAAACGGTATACTTTTGTTAAATAAAAAAAAAAATACCTTATGAATAAATAGTAACATAATTTTGTAAGTAGCAATATTGCTTAACAATCATGTTTGGAAATGATGGATAATTTGGCTGTTGATTGCAAACCAAAATTAAGTGACAATTGAAAATTGGACACGTCTGCTAACCAACTAAACAGAAAGCTTGCCAAGGCAAATATGTATATGTACTTTTGAATGTAGAAATGCATAATAAAAGAATGAAAATCCTTACAAGTAAACTCTCACAATTATTTAAATCTTTTGCTTGAAAATATTATGCACTGAAGTCTGTCAGATGCAACTGTTCTGTTGTTTCTAGTTAACCCACCCCAACAGTATCAATTGGCACAGCAAACAGCTCTGTTCTGATTCTAGTTAACCCTAATAGTATGCACTGATGCATGAGGTGTATTAAGAAAATAAATATGTCTTCATTTTCATACCAATACAGTGACTTCATTTTGGCAAAATGCTTCATTAAATGCATTTATACGTACGAGATAAATATGTAAAACATCACTGTCCCAAAATCATCATAAAATTTTGGAACTTCTCTTTATTGATGTAGTAAAGCAGCTTTTAATTGCATTTAGCACATAGCAGAGATTGCACATTGCCAATGGATGGATAGCTTTTGCTTTCTCAGATATATATATATATATATATATATATATATATATATATATATATATATATATATATATAAACAGAAATATTGAAATATTTGATTTGTGAAGTAGAAAACCATGAAATATTTCTTTGTATCTAAATTAAAAAAGATACAGTAGATATCTTCATCATATAGTGGGAAATTAGATCTGGATTGGGTATGACTTATGTCAGCATACATAAATGAATTTGTTGGTTGCTATGGCAATCAAATCTGTACCAGCTTTGTTCCCAGACATTATTGGAGGGAGGTCTGTGCTTTGAGGTCTCAAGGAGAATCAGTGCACATGACCCCCACAAAAATTTCAAATTGAGAATAAGCCATCTTTTCATATAAGCCTATATAGAAAATGATTGGAAAATCAAATCTGTATAAAATGAATTGCCTGCTTTCTTCAGAGTGTTTAATAAGCTTACAGACTTACTTTATGGACTTAGCATTCTCAAATAACAAACCATATTCATGAGCAGCAGAGAGGGTGGACCCTACAACTTTTTAGAGACCTTATTTTTGAAAATTAAGGGTTCCCTGAAAAAAAAATATTTTTGTCTTAATAATGAAAACTTCTTTAATTGACCAGATTTTTTCACAATCTGGTCACGTACGTATGTCATTCACCCTCTCTGCTGCTATGATTTTTATCCAAAAATTATATCAAGTCCGTTGCGATATCTTGACCTTGGATCGTGTAAATTTATCGTTACAAAACCAAAGGGAGTAGCTTGTGCTTTTGAAAAGAAATTTTTAAATTTATTCATGTCCATGTCGCCTGAACACCAAGTATAATAAATATTCTGCAGCGTATGATTATCTACTCCGTTGAACACAACTAAAATGTTACAATTATCTCTGATTACTTTTGGAATTTGTATATACCTCTGTGTAACATAAATCACGTCTGTATTTTTATGTCTGCCTCGTGAAAATATTCTAGCTGGATTTGATTGTTTGTCCAGCATAACATCATCATACACTACTAAATTATTAATGAATCCATGAGGGCCAGTGGCCCTGAGATCATCTACAGATGGCGCTTCATCAATATCAGTAATAAAGTCTATGACATTGTCTTCATGTAACAATTTTGCGTTTTCATTAAAATCTTTAAGTACTTCGTCACATCGCTGATCATCTACAGATGGCGCTACTAAATATAATTTATCCCACTTCAGCCATCGCATTATTAGATTAAGCAATAATTGCATCTTTCCACTTCCAGATGGGCCTATTATAATCATTCTGATAGAATTCGGAAGCGCTGGATGGTGTTTTACTGGTTCTTGTTTTCGTGTCGCAGAAAAGTCAATTATATCCATATAAATAATAATATGAGTCTATATTGTGTTCGATGCAGAGCACCTACCGATACTACTGAATTAACGACAGTAACAACAAGAAATAAAAGACGTGCACTTACAGGCAAGTGTGTGAAATGTGGTACCAAGAAATATAAATTTATTGCAACAAAGACAGGCGGGGGTGATATAGCCGCTTTATTAGGAAAATTACCAGGAACTCCATGGGCTAAATATCCCGGTGAGAAACATTTACCCGGATATAATTATTGTGGCCCAGGAACTCGTCTCGATATCCGACTTGATGATCAAGATCAACCAAGACCCGGAGAGTATCCAGTAAATAAAATTGATCAAGCATGTCACGTCCATGATGTCGCGTATAAAAGTAAGGATTTGCAACACCGACATCTCGCGGATGTGAAATTGATTCACGCGTTAAATTCTATACCTAATAAATCTCTCAGAGAAAAATTAGCTAGTTTTCTAGTAAAAACTGCTATGAAAGGTAAACTAGTGTTAGGGGCTGGTAATTAATTATATAACTATCATAATGGAATCTGTTTATTATTCCCGAGAGGATTTTGGAGAGGTAAGGCAGCTATTAGTAAACTCGCCGAAGCAGCAAAAGTTTCACGTGATGTCGCTGCATCATGGTTAGCACGACAGGCAATATGGCACATCTTCCTAAGTCCACCTAAAAGAATTCATTACGCGCATTTTGATGTTAGTGTCCCTAATGAAGTTCATCAAGCGGATATACTGTTTTTACCACACGATACCATTAAAACACGTGGACGAAAATCACGCACGTACAAATACGTATTGACTGTCGTTGATATTGCTAGTAGATATAAAGAAGCGGAGCCATTATCAACGAAAACAGCATCCGAAGTTGCATCTGCGTTCGAACGAATTTATCATCGAGGTGGTCTACGATGGCCACGGTTATTACAAGTTGATCCCGGTAAAGAATTTCTTGGAGTAGTATCATCGTTGATGAAGAAATGTAACGTTAAAATCAGACGAGGATATACTGAAATTCATCGTGATCAGGCAATCGTTGAACGATTTAATAGAACACTTGCCGAGCGGTTATTCGGATATCAATACGCAAAAGATATATCTACTGACTTTAAGGATAGATCTCGTGAATGGGTTGCAAGATTACCGAGTGTGATAGCTGCGTTGAATAATGAAATTACTCGTGCAACTTCCATGAAACCTTCTAATGCGATAAAAAAAAATATATACCCCGTAGCAATGGCTACGGACGACATGAATCTTTCTCTCAACCAGTATTAGGAAATGTTACAGTTAGATATTTATATGAACCCGGCGAACTTGAAGGCGGTAAAAAAAGAGCAACCGATCCTATTTGGAGCGTGACTACACATAAAATTTCTAGCGTGGTTAGATCCACTGGTAGACCTCCAATATACAGACTAGATTCTACAGCCCCTCAACGCGGATTTGTACGTGAACAATTACAAATAATTCCTGAGAATACACAATTACCACCAAGCTCAATTTTGTAAACGTCCAGAGCCTCGACGTCGATTACACTCAAGACAGGTCAGCATCACATTATCACGTGTATGACCAAGATCACTATTAATTCTGTCTACGGTAAATTGTCTTGGATTATTATTCGAACACTGCTATAACATATTACAGTTGCAACTTGCGCAATGATTATTTTGTAGTTGCTTTAGTGTTATAATAAATTCAATATCAATATCAAAGTCACGATTATTTTTTTTGTCACACTGCTTATAACCAGATAGTTTTTTTCTTATTACGTCATTATTAACAATTTGATCATTATTTTCTATAAAATTCATAATAACCCTATGTAGTTGAGATATTCTTCTGACCCTAGAAACTGCGAGATAAACTAAATTCGACCATTCGATCCGATCATCTACAATCCAGATTTTAGTATCAGTTATAGTTAACCCCTGTGACGAGTGAATCGTTATAGCGTATCCTAACGTCCACGGCGATTTATTCATACTCAGCGCATTCTCAACGACATTAATATCGACTAAAACAATGTCATTCAGTACAAGATTCTGTACCCTTGGTGGAACCAAGACACCTGGTATTTCAACTTCAATATTCTGTCGTCGAGTATCTGCTGGGCGATAACACAAAGGTACAGGTAGATCTGAAAACTTTTCTTTATGTAACGTAAATAATTTCCTTTGCAGTTCATCACGAACTATCTTTCTACTCGCGACTATTAAATCAGCGGGATTCCATAAAGTCCAAAATTCATTCATAGAAGTCTCTGGAATTACTCCTCGCATTATCTCACATAGTACTCTGTCTGGTTGAAGTCTGATTAATTTTTTAAACTCTTTTAGCGGTTCATCGATAGCTCTATGGTCATCATGTATTTCTTCATAATAATTTATGTTATTCTTTAGCCATTCATGTGGAGACTCTCCAACAAAGGGTGGTGGTTGACCATGATCGCCGCACATAATCACAGCAGTATTCTTTGTCAATAACCAATCAAGAAATGTTTTTAGTGTTTCTAACGACACCGTGCATATCTCGTCCCATATAATATATTTAGGTATATATTTTTCACCCATCCGCGATGGAGTCCACGTGTCTCCGCACCATCTAAAGAAACTGTGATATGTACACGATTTTACTCCTCGTTGTTTTATTTCTCTAGCAAGTTTATGTGTAGGTTTCAAAACAATTATATTTAAACTATTATTTATAAATAAATTAATCGTACGAGTTGTTTTACCTGAACCACCACACCCATTAAGATAAACAGTCTTATACCTAGATACAGGATCATACACAGATGGTGCAGATGACTTTAATATTTGATTATTATTTCTGTAATATGTCTCTATAATTTCAACATCGGCAGATTCAGAATAACTAAATATATTTTCTTGTTTTATTCTCCATGTCCCCCATTCACCATTACCGAGTTTTAATAAATCTTTATATTTTTTTATGTACATAAAATGAATCCGTAGCGACTCTGACAGCGTGATGAGGAAATTTATTTATCATCGATAGTAGGTTTATCGAAACATAAGCTAACATCGAAGATCTTAAATGAGTAAATTGTGGTGAGTCGCCATCAAGGTAACTCACAATGGTACCTAGTTTTGTTCCATCTGATAAATAAGCATTACATCTGTTTATAAACATATTTTTCTCAGTTGTATCAGCGATTATAAAATCTAGTTCAGCGTCGTCCATAATCAATCTTGTACACGCTCGTTTATAATCGTATGAACCACCTTGAGTAAATTTACCGATTATTTTTCTACCGAGATCTTTTGTAAATTTCTCATCATGCTCGTTCCTGCATTTATTTATTTTAATAACATGATCTTCATCAATATCAGGGAATTCTTTTCTGGTATCATCGATATTAAATCTGTTCGGTTCTGGTAACCAAACTTGCTTCTGTGAACTATACGATATAATCGCTTCAGTTACTCTCAACGATATTAAAAATCCAGCATCAAGCATATATCGCAATGGTACTATCGGAACCCAACATTTTTCTGAAAAATGTCTTCCAAACCAAGCATAATTAATCGGATGGAGATTTTCTGCAAATTCGAATAATTCTACATGAGCAAATCCTGTTAAGTCAACATCTGGTAAATGTCCGTTTATCGCAACCCTGGTCATGTCATGTGTAGGATGTCCGAATCTCTTAAAGTACTCAGAACATACTCCATATCCAAGAAAACTACCAGGATAACACGCTACCATATCAACCGAGATAACATCACTATGGTTGTATTTGGTGTTCCATAATCCACCGTGACCATATTCTATACAGCTTTTCTTGACATCTTCAAGGAATTCTGATCGTGTCGTTTTACATGAATTTTTCTCCTGAGCGAAATGGGCAGCAACCGATGGTACGGTAAAACAGTTATTCAGTAATTGTCCAACTATGACATCATCAGAGGTATATTTCAATGCAAGATGTTCCATTTCTTCATGAAGAAATTCTGTACGATAAATATCACCGTTGGGCCGTACAAACTGATCGTAATGATCATATTCCGAACTCTGAAATAACCAAACAGACACAGGGTCGCTTTTGCTGATATTTTTAATAAAATCAAATATATCACCATCATAAAACTTAATTTTTCTATCTCGTGGAAATATCGTTACAGCATTAGTCCATGCATGTGCATTATGATCAACGATTGTTATAGGGTTTCCATTTTTTATATATTTTGGTTCGTATAATATCTCTCCGGTTAGTGTTTTACTGTTATTGGAAATCTTAATAACTTTTCTAGTTCAGCAACATCCTTAATAGATGCACCAGCATCTTTAACCGTTTCTGCCCATTTGTTTATTTTTTATGTCTTAAATCAGTTAAGCCATTACCACGTATCGCATTTGTAAAATGTTCTGTAACTCGTTCAGCTACGCAGTTTATTCTTGATATTTTCATCGGTTTCAGATCCGCAATATTAGGTTTATCATTCAGCGGAAATATTCCATATACAACTGCAGTTGCTGGATAACTCTGTATATAATAGGGTTTATCAATGCCAGTAAGTATTCCGGGTTTAGATTTATTACTTAAAAGAACAATATTAACCCCGGACTGCACACGAACTGGATCACGCTTATCACGAATAATCCAAATATCTTCTTCTGTATTTACAATAAATTTTATTAAAATAAAATATTTTTGATTATCAAGATGATTAATAATTACTTTTCCTCGTTTGTCATTCATCATATTAGTAACATTTCCAACTCTGAATGTGGACCATGCATGAACTGCACCATCGTCACGAAATTCCTTTTTTGCTCACGAATACGTTCGATTACCGTTAATGCCAGATCCTGCATCGAAGTACTAAGTTTATATTCTGATAGTCTGTCAAGGTCAAATCTAGCAGGGGAAGGTTCAATAACGGAAAATTTCTCCATTATAATTAGGGCAAGTATATATTTAATTGAACATTAATCTTTTGTATATGATTGAAACACAAAACAAATGTGCTTGGCTAAAAATTGGATATACTTCTATTTGTAATAAATCATGCGTGAATGAATACTGTAGTTATCATATGCAATGTGTTAGAAATGGAAGTCTAGGACCAAAACCGTGTATCGTGTGTAGTGCTGGAGTGCGAGGAAAAACTCAATTGTGCGCGCAATGCGGTGGTAAAAAATACAGAGAGTTAAAACGATATTATGACAAAAAAAAAATAACGCTGACTCTCCTATAAAAACCGAAGAAGATTATTTGGCTAGATTTTCAAAAAAACAATGATTTAAACAAATAGTATTATATATAAATGGAACAAAATGAGTTTGTGTCACATCCAATCATTACTAATTATGAATCATCCCGAGATGGTGTGATTAGAAACTGCAGATTGAAAAAACCAGTCGGTAGTATTGATAATACTGGTTATCTTAGATTTACTGATAATGGCAAGAAAAAAAGATATTTATCTCATAAATTCGTATTTGAATGTCATTTTGGGGTCATTAAAGATGGACTTGTAATTGATCACATTGATGGAAATCCCCATAATAATCGATTATCTAATTTACAGGCTATTACACAAAGTCAGAATGCTGCACGGGGAAACACAGGAAGGTGTAAATTATACAGAAAGAGAGCTATTAAATCAGTGAATACAGAAACTGGGAAAGAAATTAGTTTTGAATCAATTAATTCTGCTGCCAAATACTTTGACATAGTACCACGATCGGTACAATTTGTCGCAAATAATATTACTAGATCTGCCCTTTCAAAAATATATAATCAGCGGATAATATTTGAATATGTCTAATTCTGTCTTCTTACAAAAACAAATAGTTCGACTCTGTTAATTTTCCCAAGGGTTTTGTTTAGCCATAATTACAGTCACTGACTCTGTCAGGGGTTCATCTTCACCGCTCTCAGCATTGACAGAATCAGATAGCATAATCTTTCTTAATCGCATTACACGATTATCCACAATCTTTTTTCTTTCGTACTCGTGAGACAGTTCGGATTTAATATTTTCGATAGAACGTGCAAGAGGTGTAAATAGCTTTATCTGATTGTCGTTTACCATGGCTAGTGATTCAAGCATAGCTTGATAAATTAATTTTATGAATCTGTAGTTTGAAGATAGTGTATATTTATTATCAAATTTTCTCTGTTGCGGTAATTCAAAATCGCACATGATTTTCTGAGGGTCGAGATTATCAGATATTTTTATTCCGTTATGTTTTAATTTTTTAATAGCAGAAATAATATCATTAATGTTTTCTTGGTTCATTATATATATTTATTTTTTTATATTTAATATAAAAATAATATCAGTATCTAAATAATTATTTACAAAAATGTAGTCCCCATAACCCCATGTGAACCTCTAGGTTGTCATATGACATCCTAGCAGGATCAGAAGGTCAGGGGACTGTTTTGAGGATGATTGTATGATTATGATTATATATACATATGATTTTGATTTTTGAGGACAGCACAAACCCCATGTGAACCCCTAGGTTGTCATATGACATCCTAGCAGGATCAGAGGTTACATATAAACTTATCTCTAAGAACTTAATTCTAAGGACAGCACAAACCCCATGTGAACCCCTAGGTTGTCGTATGACATCCTAGCAGGATCAGAGGTTACATATAAACTTATCTCTAAGAACTTAATTCTAAGGACAGCACAAACCCCATATGATCCCCTAAGTTGTCAAACAACATCTTAGCAGGATCAGAGGTTACATATAAACTTATCCTAATGATTGTATGGTTATGAAATATATACAAATGATGATGACGGGGGAATCTTGTCTACGTCCAACAGATTTTGTACACTCTCCCCCCATACAAAACCCCGGGAGTGTAAAACGTACACCCCTCAAGGGTGTATGATAGGAGAGTGTATTTTGTCTGTTGTGGATATCGAGGAAATTCTCCGGGTTCCCCCAATTAAATAGCATCAGTCGCCAAATGCAAGATAATATCTTTAGCATTTTGGAGACTCGAACACGCGAGAGTCTGTAGAGCTTCGATCTACGTCAAACCGTCTTACCATTTCGGCCATCGTTCTATTATCAATAATATAGTTAAATTTAAGTATATATATAATATTTGTGCTGTCTCACAGAACTTGTATTACTAATAGAATGTAGAATTGTACTTCAGTTTTACAAATTCATAAAATAATTTTGCACACATAAAGTTATAGTTCGTTAAGGTAACAGACAGACGGACTAATATACGCTATACACGTACATACAACTGGGTTTGTACAGGTAACGTAGTAAGGGAAATAATCGTTCAATTTACTGCAGAGAGATAGCCGAGTTATCTCGCTTTATTATATATACAATTGCTTTAATCATAGAAATTTGATTATGTATTTTCTCATCAGATTATGTCCCTGATTAACTAATCAGACGTTCTATGAGCGTACATATAGGTTTATATTAAGAGATTCGTTCCTCGTGTCCAGAATTCTATTATTTTGATCTGTAAGTTTGAAATTTATTCTTGTCAGAAATGGATTATGAACTCGCAGGTAAACGGGATTAATTGGTTCTGCCACAATTAACGAGCCTGGTGGGACAATCGGGCTAAAACTGAATAATATGTACCCTTGCTCCGCAGTGCCACCGCGGTGGCTAGATTTAGAAAGATCTACCTGATAGCTACCTTCAATAACATCACATACCAGATTGACTGCAATTGTTGTTGTTATGTTTACAATGCCTGGTGATATATGTCTACCGGCACCAAAGGGGTTGTTATTGTGTTTTAGTAAAGCCGGTGGTGGGGCTATTTTTTTCCACTATTCAATTACTCCCGGATAATATTCTTCAATAAGATCATTTAATGATTTCTTCATTTCAGCGTTATTTAAATCTGGCATAACAAATGTTTGTAAATCTTTTTCTGTTATTTTATAATGATCAAGAAATAATTGCCTAGATTCTGAATTTGCGTAAAGATAGTAATTAATATCAGTCGCAGATTTTATAATACTTCGATTGGCGATGTATAAATCGAATAAGATCCCATTTAAATGTTTTATTGACTCGATTATCTGCTGCTTTACACTTTCATTATAATGTTGAGATAATGAAATAAGTAAATTTCTTAAATCATTAAACGTTTTATCGTATTCGGGTTTAAGAGTATCTAAAAAATGTTTAATAAATCTTACATCAACAATATCTCGTTGCTTACCTTTTGGTGTAACGATAACATTAAATGCTGATCTAATCATCTTGGGAATTCTTTTACCATCAAAATCGGTAAAGTAGTATATATCGTCGTTTGGATCAAATTCAAATGTTACACGATGCCATGGATATTTATTTCGATATTCTGGATTTTTAATGAATTTTTCTTCACTCGTTTTAAACTCATTTTTAGTTGGTTCTGAAACTCCATTATAAACAGGTGCGACTTCAGGCCATCCTAACACTGATCTGATCGAACTTTGATAAATATCTTCGAGGTAATCAGGAGAATTTATTTCAATCGCCGCTGATAGTGTTGGTTCGTGAACAGTAATCGCTATTTTAGATTCTTTTCCTGTAATAGATTTAATTCTGCGTTGGAATTCACCATTAATCTGTTCTATTTGATAACTACCCGTTGAAATTCCAACAACCTGCCAGTCAAGTGTTCCATCCGGTTTATTTTTTATTCGCGAATACCAGTGAATTATTTGCTGGTTGTCCACCAAACGGTTTTGATCTAATATTAGGCCAACTATAATAAACTCGTAATTGCGCTAATGCTATTTCCTTTGCTGGAATTGCAGTCGGAAAATTAACGCTAAATTCAGGATTGGTTGAACTTAATGATATCATAGTAGTTTTGACGGCGTTGTATTAGCCACGATCTGCTGAAGTAATTGCGACTCTGACATTATTATTATCGTTATTATTTAATTCTCCATCTTTCCGTTATTATCATTAGCGATTATGAACGCTTCATCGTAGGTTTTCATTATCGTTACGAACTCCTCATCGGATATTTTACCATCACCGAGATACGCTGAAATATACGAGCATAATTTAGTGTATGCGGCTGTTGCTGTGTGTAATTTCATTATATACTCGTTTAGTTTATCATTCGTACACGTAGATATTTTTTTAGAGATAATACTGAAAATACCTGCGCATGTTGTTGCCGTTGAAACTATAATCGTTACAACTGCAGGCGCTGTCATCGTTATTGTTGATAATAATAATCCAGTTCCAGCAATAACAGCAGAAACCGAGTATACCATTATATCAATAACAACCATACGACGACGATATTTTTTACCTTTATCGTGTAATCGTCGATGATATTTTTAGTTTAGTTTGACACTCACATACTTGAGCGTATCTGTGACGTTGAACGTCGATAAATGATTCTTGATTCATTATACTTATTTAAGTAACTAATTCGGGAGTTTCAGCTACAAACTCAATACACCACCAATAAGTCGCTGCGGTTAACTTTTTATCATTCGCTATTAACATAAACGTTTCCTCGACATCTTTATTTAACACTATAGACACAGTTCCAGAAAAAATATCGGTTGAATGACGCCATGTAAATGTGGTAAATATAGTAAATTTTTCAGCACAAAATATAGATAATCTGTATACACCAGTGACCTCTGCGGTATGTTTAAGAGTGTTATTTTCCGGTGTCCATGTTGCCTTTCCTGATGCGACTGTGTACACGATATTAATGATCTGCTTGTGAGGAATTTTAACGAGATTAGTTTTTTGAATAATATTAGGAATACCACTAATGATATCGTTGAGTCTTGCGTTAATGTCAGCGAGATTAATAATAACATTTGGTGGAGTTCCAAAAAATTCGTTAATAGATCTGTTTACATTTCTACGAAAATTTAGAAATGTTTGTACATGATTAAAATATTCAGTTCTAAATGCAGCAATTCCATCATTGATAGTCGTTAATGAAGTCGTTATTGGAATTTCCTTATCGTCGACGTATTTCTTCGTTGCAGCGTCGAAATCTGTTTCTGGTGTTCTGAGATTATTAATACCATTACTATTCATGTTGAGAAATGCACGCATTATACCGCCGCGCACTGACACGTATTTGGATTCTTGATCATCGACGTATTTTTGTTGCTGCGTCTGTATCTGCGATTGGATCTCCAAGATACGTAATTTTTCTTCCTGACATAATAACATCACCGGTAAATACATCACCAGTTTTCTTAACATAATCGTTAACCGACTTACCGGAATCCTGTATTTTACCATGATCAGTGAAAGTAACGACATTATTAACAACCGCGTTGGGAATTCGTACAAGACATCTAGTAGTTGTATATTACTCGTTTTTAATCGTCCTTGTTTATCCTGAAAAACGACGACTTCATTTTGATCCACACTCGTGATATTTAATAAATCATCGATTTCATTTCTGAGCTGATCAATGGTTGCATATTTAGATAAATCGATCTTCTGAGCTCTACCTGAGGATCTTCCATAAATATCTACCATTATATTTACTTATATCAGTTTAAGTACTATGACGTAGCGTAGTGAACGCGTGTACGACTTTATGAGGCGGTGCTGTTGATTTTGATACAGCATCAAGCATAGCGAGGGTTTCACGGCCGCATATTGGAGGATCAGTTATTTTTTGTGTCGGTAGCGTTGAATACCAGATTGGAGCAGTATTATTGCTAACGTAATAAAGAAATTCTTTTGGTGGTGCTAATCCATACGAATCGAAATAAATAATTCCACGTGGATCAATTGCATATGCGACCCAGTGCGTGCCTGGGCCAGAATTTTTATCGAGATTAATAATACCGGTTTCATGTTGCATTGCAACGGTAGGTAATTGATCGCGCATAAAAACACCTCTGAAATTTTTATTTTTAATTGCTTAGCAGCATTAAGTAAATCAAAATTGGACATGGGTGTTATTAGTAAACTGTCCCTGGTAATCTTAAACCCTTTCCGTACCAGTGTGGAGTCCCTGGTAATCTTAGACCCTTTCCGTACCACGAGGGCGGGGTTCCTGGTAATCTTAGACCTCTTCCCTTTTTTTTGATTCCTTGTCCGGTTGCTTTCTTTAATGCCATTCCAGCAGCTGTTCCAACAGCACCTAGCGCAGCTGCCTTTGCAACAGCTGGTGCTGCAGCTGATATTAATGCTGGTATTGCTGCGAGAAGTGGAAATATACCACCCGTTTTAGCAATATCTTTGATGGCGCCCGCAGAAAGATTAAATTTAACGCCTTTATTTGATTTTTTAGCGTCGTTGAAGTTTTTAAACTGACGCTCGGTCAACGATAGTTTATTTGCACCGGTCATCTGTTCTCGTTTTAGCGATATTTTTATTCCACAATTATTTTTTGATGCTGATTGCAGTTTTTTAATCTGACCAGGTGTCAGACTCACACTAACGTGATGATATGACATTATTAATATTATGAACGATCTAATTACATGTTTTCTACTGGAGCATCAATAACTCTCATTCGTCCACCAACACCTTCGAGTAACATCGATTTATCGCTGAGTATAACTGCGATTGCTCTGTAATTAACAATAACTCCTCGAATCACACGAGCTCGAAAATGAATATCTACAACAGATTGTCTGGTTAAATCTAAATGTTCTAGAGAAAAGTAATAAATCGGATACAGCGTTGTAAAATCTAGCTGCGATATTTGTAAACCAGTATCAATATTTTGATCACGACCCATGAACGACATTAATCGATGATATGCACGTGCTACATGATTTTGATCGAAATTCAATAATATATCCTCGGATGGTTCTTGATGTCCATTAATCCTCAGTGAAACCTCAGAAACATCGAGTTTGTCAAATATCATATTACTTTGTGTCTGATTATTTACTCGTGCAGTATTTTGAAACGTAATAAATATGTGTCGTGGTGCAGAAACACCTTGCTGTGATGCTATTTGCCACGTAAATAAACCATTAATATTACTCTGGATAACATCTGTGGTCATAGTCAACCATGACAATGTTGATTTACCACCTTGACTCATAAAAGATAGCAACCGATCTTCTTCAGATATCGTTGGAGTCATCACTGGCATCCACAGGGAAAGTTTGGTCAGTATTACTTTACCATGAAGTGCCCTAGTTGCAACATCTATAGCATTAGCATCAGCGCCCTCTCCTATAGCGTGCCACATTGCATCATCGTCTGTAGCCTTTCGTACGAGTACAACCGTATGTTTGGCTCCAAAAATAACTTTTCTAACATTTCTACAAAATCCAAAGATATGTGATAATGGAATCGCACATGAAAACATTCTTCTATTTCCTTGTAACATTGCTCTACGTGTTGCAAATCCTAAGTTAAAATTTTCATTCATTGATGCGACTTCGGTTCCTGCAGCATTTAGTGTTGTGTTTTTATATTCAGGGTGGTCAGAAATATCTTTTGAGAACATCATTGATGGACCAGCTGATCTTGAGTAATCGTCGCTATATCTTGCAAGACCCAATATCGTTGTGGCAACGTCGACGTCTTTCTGAATCGATTCAATAATTTTTCCGTCGATCATGTACGTAGCGCTATCAAATAACGCCATAATACCATTATTAACAAAACCAGTTCTAACATCAGCGGCGTACTCGGTATTATCTGTCTTTATAATTTCACCTTCAACTTCGATAAATGCTTCAGCGGGTAAGAAATATCTACTTGTATCCTGAACCTGTAATTCGATTCGTCCACGCTGATTTGGAATTCGTGCGTCGTAAGAATAATACTGATAATCGCGCACAGACTCATCTTTGAGAACTGGTGCGTCCATGTCAAACGCGGGGTCAGATATACGCTTAAACATCTTTATTATTATCGTCTTCGTCTAACTCGAAGACCACTTCCTGCTATCAGACCAGCGGTTATATTTTTTTCCTTTTCCGACATCGGGATATCAGCTAACTCCGCTAGTTTTTGATTAGCGGCTTGATTTATTATTTTACTTACACTTGCGGGCATCACTTCAGTGCTAGGTAATTTCACAGGTCGGGCCGGTCTGCGTATTAATCGTGATAGTCTATCTTTAATTGCTGAGAATGCTTTGCTAGCGAGATTACCAACAGCGCCTATACCCTTTTCACGAACAACATCAATAGCTTTCATTCCTAGTTGCTTTGCAATCGGTATTGCTTTTGGGGCTATCCTTCTAAAGAGACCCTGAATAACATCACCTAATCCATCTCCGTAGGTCGTTTTGTATACTGGTAATCGAGAGTTTATTACCCTGACCATGGTAGGTCCACGAGTATTGTGTATGATCATTTTATTATTAAGTGATTTTATCACTAATTACATACTTAGTCACTGTAATAATCGTCGGCGATTTCATTAATGAGAGATCGATATACATTAATATCCATGATGCGGCCACTAAATAATCGTTTGCAAATATCAGCTGCTTCATTAATGATTTCTGGGGAATTATTACCAGCTCTTTTTCCTCCGATGAGGATTTCTAGTCGATCGACATCAGCAAGAACGTTATTGGGGCAAGTAATAAGACCACTTCCTAGACCACTTCCAGTTGCGCCAGGGGCTTCTTGAAATTCTTTTTCTTCTTCCTCTTCAACTTGTTCCGGTGGTTTCTTTTTACTTGGTTTCGGTGGTGTTTTTTGTGGTTCTGGATAAACACGAAGTGATTGCTCAAATGTTTTTGGTGCTTTTCGTTGTTCTCGTAATCGTTTTATTGTTTCTTGTTGTTCTTGTTCTCGTTGTTTTCGTTGTTCTCGTTGTCGTTGTCTCTCTTGTTGTTGTTGTAGTATCTTGTGTTGTTGTAGTAGTGGTTGTAGTCGTGGTACTGGTTGCTCTGGTGATGGAAATTTGAGATATGGTGATGATATTGGTGATGATTCAAATTGTGGTGGTTGTGATGATTCAAATTGTGGTGGTTGTGATGATTCAAATTGTGGTGGTGATCGTTTACCTTGTTCAACCTCTTCTATATATCTATGTACATCCTCATCAAATCTGTTAAAATTCATAATATCTTCATTAGATCTGATTTCTGGAATACCAGTAGCGACACGATATACATCTCTGATCCAATTGGCAGAGCTTAATGATTTAATATATTCTGGTTTTACATATTTTTTTCTTTTATAATATCCATACGCGGCAATATCAAATAATTGGATTGGATCCCTGATAGCAGCAATACCTTCAGATGTAAATTTATCTATTATCTTAGTTCTGGTTCTTGGTGGTTGTGGTGGTGGTTGAGCTGCTTGTGGTGGTGGTTGAGCTGCTTGTGGTGGTGGTTGAGCAGCTTGAATACGACCAGCAATATCAGCAGGTAATGTTTCAAGAGCTCGTTGCGTTGCCTCAGTTGCTGTAACAATTTTCTTTGTTGGTTCGACAATCGGTTTAAATAATTTTTCTGTACCCTCTGTAAATTCCACCTGAGACTCCTGACGCGATTGTAGTTGTTGTTTAACAGAATCACGAACGGGTAGATATTTTTAATTGCCTCTAGTCGCTCTCGAGCTAATTTAGCTGAGTGTGGTTCTCCGATACTCATTATTGATAATATCTATATGGCTGTTTAATTTATAGCAGCAGAGAGGGTGAAGGACATACGCACGTGACCAGATTGTGAAAAAATCTGGTCAATTAAAGAAGTTTTCATTATTAAGACAAAAATGTTTTTTTTTCTTCAGGGAACCCTTAATTTTCAAAAATAAGGTCTCTACAAAGTTGTAGGGTCCAGCTCTACTGCTGCTATATAAGATGTAAAAGAAGCTATCGGATCTGGTTTTATTTTTTTTAATTTTTTTATTTTTTTTTACAATTGACCTCTGAAGTACAGAAGTGACAATGACCAATCGGAGCTGAGAGCTTTTGGATAGCTGCAGATATGAAGAATGGCCAAGCAGTGTACTCTATAACCCAAAATGCACCAATGAATCAAACACCAAAATAATAAATAAAATAAATATAAATAATAAAAATTAAAAATTCTTTGTTACATTATCAAAGATATACAAGGTCGTTTTTAAATAGCCGGTATAAAATTTTGGAAATTCTTTTGCATTTAAATATTTCGCCCAGTGAAAATACGAAGATATTGAGCGCAGCCTAATCAGCTAAGGTACAAATGGCAACAATATCTTGCTAAACGAATGTATGTATGTATGTATGTATGTATGTATGTATGTATGTATGTATGTACGCACGCACGCATGCATGTATGTATGTATGTATGTATGTATGTATGTATGTATGTATGCATGCATGCATATGTATGTATGTATGTATGTATGTATGTATGTATATATGCAGCATGCATGCATGCATGTATATATGACAAACAACCTTTGCAAAACACCTGATCTTTGCAAAAACATGATGTGCGAGTACTTTTTTTTTTAATATACAATGCAGTCGAGTTTGTCATCTATAGTAATGTTTGTGCCAGTGTGGCATTGGTTCCAGCAAGTTTTCATGTCCAACATTGCGTACATTTCTTAACCAATAAGAAACCCCATTATGGCGATACGACTACGCATTTTAGTGTCCTGACCCAGTGACCCGGTATAGACCAAGCCTCAGCGTATAGAGCAAAAATTTCACGAAATACAAACTCGTCCCTCTAAATTCGTTTAGGGGAAAATTCGAATCTCCGTAGAGTATGAATTAAAAATTCTCTAACCTGTATGATAGTATTATTTGTATTAAAATATTAATTCTGCCTACTATTATCAAGCATTCTTCTATAGAATCCAGGGATAGCACTTTCCGTTCTGTCTGGTGTATATTTATAATTCTATATAATTAATCCTATATACCTTGATTTCTTTCATAGGAATCCGGAACGACTGTGTAGATAGATGAGAATTATTTATCAAGTCGACATGCGAGTGTGTCTGCTACGCACGAGTGCATATAACACTGATTCAGTGCCATCATTTTTGGTGATGGTTGCTTAGTCGTGAAGGAATATGGGCTGGTGCGTGCAAGCAAGGCGATGGGTGCCGTTTACCCGCCGACCTGGGTTCGAATCTCCGTTGAGTACGAATTAAATATTCTCTAACCTGTATGATAGTATTATTTATATATATATATATATATATATATATATATATATATATATATATATATGTGTGTATATATATTCCAACTTTGGACCTATATGGCAATGGGCATTGTAGCTACGCCAAGTTTCAGTCACCCTCAGGGTGTGTTTGTAAAGATTCGGCGTATTGCGAAGGTTATTGTTTATCATGGCTTCAATAGCCATTACGAAACAACAATGAAGTTTGGAAATTTGAGAGTTTATTTTATGAAAGAAATGTAAACCATGTTGGTCTTAAAACCTTGCTGGAGTCAGTGTCGTTCCGTACTCCCCTTGTCGCAAGCTTTGCCATGGTTTACTAACTGGAACACGAGATCATTTAAAATATGTACCATATATATATATATATATATATATATATATATATATATATATATATATATATATATATACCCGCTTTTTCTCAGTAATGTGCAGCTCAACTTTCGCAAAAATATTCCTACATTCAAGGACCGTTCCAAGTGATGCATTAAATTTGTAAAATATTTTGTGCGCATCTACACATCATCTCTGAAATAAATCCCAAAGTTAACAGTTTTTCCTCATACGGTGTAGTAGTAGTAGTAGTAGTAGTAGTAGTAGTTTCAGATTCTGCGATAACTCCTGTGTTGACACACACACACACACACACACACACACACACACACACACACACACACATACAGACGGTATTGGTAAATACACCAAGATTACAATTTTGTATGCATTACTCAGACACGCTTTGTTAACTACAAAGTTAAATATTTACCTTTCATGCATACAAATGAAATGTCATAGACTGAATGTTCTTAAGGTTCTATAACAACTAAAAAAGGCTGGGGTGGGAGCCATGACATCTTAAAATGCTCCTTGAGGGTAGTAGCCATGACGTCCTAAATATGCACTATATATGTACTATATGTAATGAATAATTTACACCATACGCCTATATTATATTTGTTAACCACCAGAAAGAATAGTCAATGAAGACAATAGGCAACCATACAGAGTGAAATTGTACACCGTAATGCATGCCGAGTTCGATGACATTTCTTATGCTTTGAAGAACACATTGTCACTTCTTATAAAGAAACGAAAACTGAAGAGCTGAACACATACGTTTCGGTATTTGACTTCTTTTGATTATTACAATGAACTCAAGATAAAATACTAGCTTAATCTGGTGAGTGAAAATATCTGGAATTTAAAGAGAGACACTTAAAGGGAATAGAAACAGTGTAAAAGGATAGCTTCATGGATTCAGTAGATTAAAACAGGTCAGTATTCCACTCTTTAAAATGCATGTATTTATTCATTGTTTGATGGATCTTTAGCAGTTTTACATGCCATTTCCACGGTCTCATTTCATTTCATTCAATTCTTTTCCGTTCATTTATTCCCTGCCCACATACAAGGACTCAGTTACGTGGTACTGCAGTGTTCTCTTTTATAGAAACCATCACAATATCAAATAGCCTCCCTTGGGATACTTTTTTTAATGGTTACAATTATCTACCAATTCAGAAATACGTAATTTACTTTTTTGAGGACTTACTTGAGTAAAGTTCGGGTTTTTGTATATTAATTTAAGCATATGCAGCCTACGGTCCGCGAACCGCGATATACTTTTATCGGTTACATTTGCATCATATTTAGTAATTTTGAAAATTGCTCTCCGGCCTGCCCCTTAGCGGAAGCTGCACATGCCCGCGATAAAGTCAAGCCGCAGTATTGAATAACTCTTGATAGCAGGAAAAAAGAGTAAATAGTTTGTACGTGACAAATTGTCTGTAAGGTCATTTTCAAACTTGTGCTCGTCTATATTTGCAGTAATTTATTTATTTTTTTAAAAACCTACGAAATGTACGTTCCCCACCTTCGCTGTTGTTGAATACATGGAAATTGCCTTTAACAACCACTGAAGTTCAACATCGCTTCACATATGGCTTGTGTACAACCTTTGCCTAATTGCCTACTTGTTGTCAGTCTAGAACATTTCGCAAAGGAACGACTTCATTTTATTTTACACAGGTATCCGATGGAAGTTTGATTAAAATGTGTAATTATTATGAACATATGTTGCATTTTCACACCTAGCCCTCACAAATGTCGTAATGTTTGTGATTTTCATCTGGTCAGGCAATTTTACAGTTGCCCTAGGTAACCGGTGTCTTCAAGACTGAAGCTTTATCGATTCATTTTCAAGCCGAAGGGAAAATACCAGTATATATCGATATAAGGATGTTATTACTTATGACAGGAACAATATTCCCAACTTACATCCGAAATAAGTATTAAGTGTCTTATTCTATTTCCGTCTTTACTCTGTCGTGACAATGTATTCAGAATGTCTCATAGTTATAAAACATGTTATTGTAATCTGTTGATGAAGCAGATAATGTGGAGGCAACAGCTGATTGGTCGAAATATAGTTACAGTAACGACCTAATAATGTTTCGGTTCTTTTGGCCAATCAGCAATCGTTGTTTATGGCTCTCCAGACTAGACGTTTGACAAACATGGATAATTTAGTAAGAAAGTTGGTGGAAATTTAGACACATGGGATTACCCTTTCAGATGCAAGTTACAGACAGTTGTCTTGTGAAAAGTAACTGCATTCTTATATAAATATTTCCTGGTGCCTTTACTTTGGTGTGACAATTTATTAAAAATGCTGCACAGTCTTGAAAATGCCGGGAATCTGAGGGGCAAGCGTAACAATGACTGGCCCAGATGAAATTCCCACAATCTTCTGTCTCGTAACTTCTTCTATATATAACTCGTCAAAAATGATATGTTGTTGAAAAGACAAATTATGATACCTAGATCACTGAAAGGTTTCTGCCTGAAAATATCAGCATGAACGCCTGTTAAACTACGACTATTCTGAAAAAGTTCATTGTAAAGAATGGAGGTTTATGATGAGCCGATGACGTCTTGAAACACGCGTCAGAATGGTTTTCAGGCCCTTGCTTTTCAAGAATTAGACCTCAGCGCGCTCACACATCGCTGTTGGTGGTAAACCAAAGTATTCCACCATGAGCGTAAACGTCAATAAGCAACCATGAACGTAAACGTCAATAAGCATCGGCCTTTAAATGTTCAAGATACGAATGTGGTAGTTCATGAAAGAAGGCATATTTGCAGAACAACGATAGTTATACGTTTAGTCGCACAAATCTGTCAAAAGGCTTCCAACAGCAACATGAAAAGGACAAAAACGCACGAATCATGTTTTCGGATATGACGTTTGTCAGATGAAACAAAATATGACGTTTTTAAACACTTTGAAATTTATCGAGATAGTTGAGTTTTATGTTCTTTGAAAGATTCAGCAGCCTGTAGCTATATTTATCCTAAACTGTCATTATTAAGAACGCTTCTCTTTAAACGGAAGTACTTTTATTTTGTTCGTTTTGCAGGTGTGTTTTTGAAAAAACTACGAAGTATGAACTAACCTATGCTGTAACAGTGATTACAGAAAATAGGACATTTTCCACGAGTGTACAATTATTTATTTATTTATTTATTTTTTATTTATTTATTTATTTTTTATTATTATTATTATTATTATTATTATTATTATTATTATTATTATTTAGGGCCAGGAGATTATGAAGTCTACATACCACCAGTAGGTCCATCATACTCCTTTGGGAGGAAACTGCCTCCCCCACCCTCTGTCTTAGAAGGTAAAGTTGAACTTGTTTTAAAAAAGAACATTTTTAAATGCATCTGGCATCTTATTCATGGCCATTCAGTCGTATGTAATTATGCATGTGTTTGCACCCATCATTTTATAAACTAGTCCATCTATCAATCACTCCGTCACTATCGATCTATCTATGCATTCATCGCTACATCTATCTAACTACCGACACACCTAACTCCCTACCTAACTATGTAGCAATCTATTTATTTACCTACGTACTTATCTATCTACCTAAACATGTCTACCTATCCATCTATTTATTTACACATCTACCTACTCGAGCACCCACCCATCTATTTACTTATATGCCTACTAAACTTCCACCATTCCTAGGT
Organism: Megalonaias nervosa; assembly: GCA_016617855.1. Taxonomy (NCBI): domain Eukaryota; kingdom Metazoa; phylum Mollusca; class Bivalvia; order Unionida; family Unionidae; genus Megalonaias; species Megalonaias nervosa. Next base: position 109,381 of record JAECUM010002149.1, read on the forward strand.
GTCTATCGTCTGTTTGTCTATCTATCGATCTATCTACTCACCCACCAATCCATGATCTGTTCATCCATACACCAATCTGTCTATCTTAGGGCCTATTTCAATGAATTATTCCTTTATTAACAATGAGATATGCAATCAACCACATAGCAATCGACGAAAATGTAAGGTTACCTTTTTAATGAACTGACGGTTTCTGTACTAGTACGGTTTCACTTCTGACTTTATACAAGTCGAGAAATTCTCAATTAAAAAAATATAATTGCCTTAAAAATAAACCATTTTATGTTTATTTTTGGTAGATATTATTCTCAAAGAACTTGCATATCTCTCTATACCATTAACACTCAATGTTCAACCACTTCAATTTTCCTGCTAAAATGAATTTTCCTTACCCACTATTCAGGATTACCGAAAGATGGCCCTGCCCCGAACGTCTACGACATCAAGACAACCATCGGAACTGGCCCTGCATCTTCAGTTAGAGGAAGGTGGGAAGAGAGCGTCAAAGGTACATGTCATGCGACAGTGGCATACAGTTTTATATGTACATTAAAACCTGTTCAGCATCACACGCTCCAGACAATACAAGTGGCACTGTCAATCAGTCTTCATCGCTGCATAGTGTTCACACGAAGACAGATAATTGTTTGACGATATTCAAAGAAAGTCAATGACACCAGAGCGTATAAAAAATTCGTTATAATTTGACACTTGCTATGTTTCCCTGGGACATTAAAGCCAGATGTTTTTTGCATCCTAGGCTGGCAGTAGAGGATTTGATTGGGCTTAGGATAATCCCCTTAATCCCCATCATTTTTCATTAATTGATGATTTGTAATTGAATATCGCATGTTATGGTTATGGAAAGCCAGCACATTTTTACTCGGCATTAATTTGGCATCTTATGAAGAAATATATGAAGTCAGTAAATAAATATATAAAAAGACTCTTACATGATCAATAAATCAATCTATTTATCTGCATCTCTCTCTCTCTCTCTCTCTCTCTCTCTCTCTCTCTCTCTCTCTCTCTCTCTCTCCGTGTCTCTGTCTCTCTCTTTATGTATCTGTCCATTTATCAAGGTCAAGAGATGCCGAGTCCTGCCAATTATAACCCTCTCGAAGCAGAGCAAAAGAGGAAAAAAAAGATGGGGAAAACAATGAGCTATCGCTGGTTCGATACTGAAGGTAGGTTTATCATTGATAGCAATGTCTTATATCTTGCACTTTATAACATTATACTCTTTTCTTCAGATGAAGAGAGACAAAGAAAGAGTATTTTCCCGTTTGTATTCACGTTCTGACGGAAGCCTTGATAGGACGGCAAGAAGTTCTCGTTTCTTCTCATCCCCTGCCAGTAGCGGAGACGATGTTTCACTTCCAAGCATCCGGTCAGGCACGGGAGCGTCCACCTATCGCGGGGGTCGCAAGAGACAGTTGGATCTTCCAGCTGAGTTTCGTACTCCAGGGCCTGGAGATTACAGGATTGCTTCAACGATAGGAAAAACCCCGGGAGCGTCATTTAAAGGGAATAGAGATCGTAGTTTTGGAAATGCTAAGAGTTCCAATGCTGTATTTCTGTTGCCTAGATTGGTAAATGATACTCCCTCCCCAGGACAGTATGAAGTGAGATCCGACATCGGGTCAGGACTTAAATCAACCTTTCCTAGAAGTAAAAGAGATTCACGGTTCATTGGGGACAAAAACAGCAATGCCGGCTTTATAGTGAACCGTGCTATTGACGCGAACCCTGCGCCAAACAAATACAAACAGAGATCCACCATTGGCGCTGATCCGCATGACCCAGTGTCTCCCCGAAGTAACGCGTTGTCCTTTTCCAGAGCGCAGAGGGAATCGAATTTCCCCGGAGCACTTAATGCGAGGTTTCTTCTGCCAAAAGTTATCCCAAAGTACCCTGCACCCACCTCGTATCAGTCTGGCGCGAGCAGTTTTGCTAGTTCCTACTTAACTAGAGGGAGTACATTTAGTCATGCCAGGCGAAATGCTCGCTTTTCGGGCGATTACCGTGCCAAGTTTTTACTTTTATCGTAACTTTACCTTGGATGACGTGTTCCATATGTTGTGGATCATCTGTGGCACGAGTATGCTTTTTGGGAGATTTCTGATTGACCCGTTTGTATTACTGCATGGTCATTGATCTATATGTTTCCGACGTATCTCGGATTATTTAGGATTTTCACTTATGACAATTGCGTCTCACTGGAGTACATGAATTGCTCACACAAGACACATCTGCCTATTCGGAGAATTAAGCACTATTCACACTACTCCGAGAAGTAAGTAATCTATAGATTACTCGAACGAACCATTAACTTTAGTTGCTATATATATTTAAGCGTGTTGTGATATCTTTTCCCCTACCTCTTGAAGAGTGCTGTGATCTCTTCATCTACCCCCTCCCTCTCAAGCGTGGTGTTATCACTTTCTCCCTCCACCATCTTCCAGATAAGAGACGTTCGTGCAAGATTGAAAAATCATCGACTTTCATTGCAGTGTACAAACTGGACATGACATTCATCGTCTGACGCTCTTGCACTAACTGGTTTGAATAATTTTACGAGCCACGGCAACCTAAATTTCAAAAATTCCTACTCATCACGGGGTGTTATATACTTAAAATTAATTCAGTTGTAAAGTCATTCGTTTATTTTGAAGAGATAGCAATGTTATGATGACATAACAATGCCATGATGACATAACAATGATATGATGACATAACAATGCCATGATGACATAACAATACTATGATATAACACTGCTATGACGACATAACAATGCCATGATGACATAACACTGCAATGATGACATAACACTGCTATGATGACATAACAATGCCATGATGACATAACAATGCTACGATGACATAACACTGCTATGACGACATAACAGTGCTAGCTGACATAACAATGATATGATGCCATAACAGCGTTATGATGAGATAACAGTGATAAGATGACATAACGATGTTATGATGACATAACAATGCCATGATCACATTACAACGCTATTGCCCAAGTGAGGTTTATCTTTTCGATCACTAATTTTCCGGTCTCTCTCACATATATTTTAATGAAGGGTTCGTCCATAAATGTGTACATAAGGACAATGTAACTTGAAATATATATTTAAAGATGTATCATGTATTGCTTACCTTCATTTTCTTACAAATAATACACACAGAAAGAAGGGGCAGATACAGGAGGGGTCAGGGCGGAGGTGGCGCAGCTGACGCGCCCTCCCTCACCAAAAATGAGCGTGAAACAAAAGGAGCGTTTCGTACAGCAAGTTTCTTTTACACTTAGATGGTTAAAAGTATGCCCTTGAAACGCCTAAAATGCAGGAGCTTATAGGTGCTTCCGTATCCACAGCCCCCTCGCCTAATTGTTTACGCACCCACCCACGCCCACACACAAACCATTACTCAAGATCCAGCCCTAGAAAGTCGTTCGATATATGAAATGCCACAAAGAAAGAATATCTTTCATTATTAACAAATATATAATGATAATGAAGCAATGAGCCAGGCCACAAATGAAAGTAAATAGGGCTATGGATCACGATCGATATGAAAAATCCATTGTTAATACATTTTCGATTTCGATCTGTATTTCACATGTTAAAACCTTGAATGTCGTATACATGTACTTAATGTGAGTAGATATTAGTTTTGTAACTAGATAAATATGAGGGGAAAAACACGAAAAATCAAAGAGTATCTGTGCAAAGAACACGAAGATTTAAAAGATTTGAAAGTTTCGGTCGGCTATTGTACCACTGGAATAAGTACACAATTCTTGGCGTTTCCTTTTTATTTGCATGTCATCTATGACTTTCTAAACACAAGTTTTGCGGAAAAAAAGTCAACAGCCCTTCTCTAAAGGACGTCCGCTTTGATTACGTTGTAATAATTAACTTTGTTTTTTTTTAAAAAAGATTTGTATTTTTTTTTTATACAAAAAGACATTCAAGCAATCCAAAATCACTTAAAATGTTTAGGTTGGTGTTCATTTTCTTGAGTACCACTTAGTTTAATATGTTTCTACAAAAAAGGGAAGTTACACAAAGTAGCACAAGGGAATTTAATAACTATCGTTAAAATAATAGCTTAGCGAATGTTAAAAAGTTCATCACAAATTTTCACAGGTTAAAAGATCATATAATCTTATTAAATGCATAGAGCAAGTGTAAGTTGTGCATTTTTTGCCACTATGACACGGTTATGGAGATAATATCGATTTTCGGCAACCGAAAGCCTACGCGGCTGATTTACGGCATGTCGTACATTGCTAAAGATTTTCCCCAAGGTCTGGTATACTTTTCGTTGACTTTCGATCCGCTCTTGGGTTTAGGGGCAAAGTTGTTTGCTCAACGACTCTTCAGGTATCGATATAAAGAAAAAGTACAGGTTCTTTACACTCTCCCTGACATGTCCACTCATTTTATAATCAAGAATTAGTTGTAGGGGAAATCTATAGAATATCGTATTAAATTGTTCAACCTGTACAAAAGTACGAACCGTTATTATATTCTTTCAACTGACTATTATTACGATCGTTAAAATTTGTAAAAGTTATTAGTTTTTATTAGGTAATAAGAGAAAAGTCGTAACAACGTCATTTAACGGCCAACATCATTTAACGTTGAAACCTTCCTAAAGTTCATGGTAGTACGATACACTTACGTATCGTTTTTGCACAAGCGAACATTCTTAAATGAAATTTCGCAGAGGTACTATTGATTTTACTCATTATAGCTTTTTCTTATGATTAGGTATTAATCAAGCGTCTGTATTATGTTATTCACTGTATAAACATGCCGTCAGCAACCTAAAAGATGTCCGGCCCCGAGTGGCCGAGTGGTCTAAAGCTCTCACCGTTACGAATCACTGCCATCTCACCTGTCTGCGTGGGTTCGGCCAATGTGGGTATGTGAGAAAGCTTGCCGGTAGCTTCTCGTGGGTCGGTGGTTCTTTCCGGGGTTTTCCAGGGTTCTTCCTGCACCATTAATACTGACCGCCATGTATAGCCTATCATGTGCTGAAAAATGGCGTTAAACCCTATAACAACAACAAAAACAACAGCCTAAAAGATGCGATTTTCATCGATTAGCAAAGACAGATTTCAATTAAATCCCCTACACCGGCCCCACCAATGAACCCGTCCAATTATTTCGTTGAAACGAGAAAATCGTTTAACACAGTAATATAATTACATTTCAGGTACTTAACCATCTCTCTCTCTCTCTCTCTCTCTCTCTCTCTCTCTCTCTCATTTATCGATCACTATCTCACTCTGTCCTCGTTAGTTCGAGTCTCGGCTCGCCCAATGTGGGTATTTGAAAAAGCTGCCAGTAGCTTCCCGTGGGTCGGTGGTTCTTACCGAGTTTTTCCCAGGTTCTTCCTCCACCAGTTACACTGGCCGCCATATATAGCCATTTTGCGCTGAGAAATGGCGTTGAATCCAAAACAACTCTCTCTCTCTCTCTCTCTCTCTCTCTCTCTCTCTCTCTCTCTCTCTCTCTAACAAGCAAACAAATACGGCTTCTACACTAGCGCTCCAGTCTACTAATTTACATCTGTCTTTCTTACTGTCTGAATGACTTTTCCCATTCTTTAATCTACTTGATCATAATCTGCTAAAGTTTTGGAACGAAATCTCTTGCTGCTGGAGCTCGGAACAATGACCTATTAAAATACAGGATTAAGTCTGACACTTTTCCATAAATATCATGATAAAAGACGAACACGTACACAGAAAGGACCATAGGAACAAATATGCTCTGACCTTAGCACGTTTGAATGGTTGTGTTAAATACAATTATCTAATTTGTAATTTTCAACCTTGGGATGATTCGTTCGTTTTAACGGCACTTTTAGCACATTATTGGTTGTATCATGCCGAGCTAAGATTCCTCTCTAAGGATACACTGAGGCAGCGGAGCAGGGCTGGCCTTGGTGTGCATCGAACATGCAATCCTTCAGGTACGAGTCCAATGTTCTACCAACTGAACTGCCGCTGCACTCTCCATTTAAAAGGGGGATATAACCTATTTTAGAGAAGTCCTTTGTTATAAAATGATGTTTCAGTCATGCCGGTCAAACGAGCAAACAATTAAGATGTTTCCTTTTATGCCGATCGTACGAACGAACAATTGTAGAGGTTTCATTTCATCTCGGTCGAACAAACAATTGTTGACACAGTTCAAATTGCGTACGCAGATCTGTAAACCACGATTCGTTTTACATAGGTATATCAATTTCCGCCGACACTTTAATTGAGTTCGTGATCAAATATTCGCCGAGCGGACAATTATTAGTTGAGAAATTGGAATGAGGAGAGTTTTAAGAGCTTTTAATATGTAGACTTCAGAATTGTATGAGCTTTTAATATGTGGATTTAAAACTTTATGAGCTTTTAATATGTGGATTTCAGAATTTTAGAAGCTTGTAATATATGGACTTCAAAATTTTAAGAGCTTTTAAATAAGTGTACTTAGAATTTTAAGAGTTTGTAAATATGTGGACTTCAGAATTTTAAGAGTTTTAACTATGTGGACTTCAGGCTTTTAAAAGCTTTTAAACATGTGTACTTTGGAATTTTAAGAGATTTTAAATATGTGGACTTCAGAATTTTAAGAGATTTTAAATATGTGGACTTCATCTAAAACAGACTTGAGGTATCTTTCATATATTAGAAGGTCAGGCAAAATATTGAAAACTTAAATACAACTATTTGGATGCGGTGACTTTGGCTCAAATTGCCTAATATACTAGCTCACCTACCTATCTGTTATCTATAGTGTTTGCATATATGTATGTTTGCGTTCATGCATGTATGACTGACGCACCTACCGTACCTGCTTTACCTACGTAACTGCCAACTTGTTTGCGCGCGCGTGTGTGTGTTAGCGTGTGAAGGATTTACCGGCACACCGGCACATCATCACAATCGTGGCTATATGGTTCCAAATGAAAGTTCATTTTAATAAACTATCTATTTATCTCTATCTCTTATGCACAGGGTCAACAGCACATCAACACAATCCTGGCTATACAGTTCAGATCGAAAGTTCACTGAGGTAACCTGTCGATTACATTAAAAGACTTCTGTGTCACCCCTATTTTTCCTTAATTTAACACTCATTTTGACTATCATGGAGATTAAAACTGAAAAGTGAGAAATTCTATCCTTAAAAAATAATCGCATTATAAGTTTCTTATGACGTATCATCCCGATGAGAAGGAGAGCTCAGAAGCCGGAAATTTGTGGAACCCTTCTGACCCTCAACAGTAAGTCACAGATTTTGATAACATGCCCACCGTACACGCATTTCTCTTTAATCTCCCAACTCCTCTCTCAGAGTCATGGAACTACTATTTCTTGTCTATTGTGGAAAACCCATAATTAAATCAAACCATTTTTTTCCGGTTAGGAAAATATTTATTAAAATATAATTTCTAATCAATATACAGGGAAAAGACACGTGGTCAGGGAATTACTATTACATAACATGGAGTGCGGTATGTCTCCATGGAATTTTTTTCCTACTAAACATTGATATTTTAAAGGTATTTTTCTTTGTTCGTTAAATTGGGCAGAACTAGAGACAAAATCTTTTCTATAATATCTGACATAAAAAAATCAGTAATTTCTAAACTTAGGAGAGTGTCATTAACTAAGGAAATACGTCGAAACTACACAAAAGTCGGATTTTTTAAACCCCTATTTGAAAAAGTCTACGAAAAAAATGACTTGTCGTTGCCGAAATGCGCTGATTAACTACCAACAGAATTCTTCATTATGACCTTGTTGTTCATCCAGGTGGACGGTTTAGTAATATAAAAAGATATGAGGTTTCATTTTCAAGCAATTGAATGAAATATAATCACTTAAAACGTTGCCAAATTGCAGTGTATTCAGCAAATGTATTCAACGTTAATGAAGTGCTGAAAGGGAAGCGAATGACATTCAACGTGTTTAATGGAAGTAGCATACTGCGTGTCCTTTCTTTTGTTCCATGTGGCTAACTAGGCATCACGACCCAACCTTTCCATATATATGACGAGAATCTTGGGGTGGGGTGGGTTGGTGCTGGGTGTGTTTCTTTAGAAAGCTTAAAAACCATGAGAAACTCGAAACTGCTCAGTGTATGCAGTATAGATTTAAAATAGTTCATTACGCATAAATAAGAAACGCAAATAAAGGTAAAAATTTCAAAAATCTAATGAGTAATACATATACAAATAATCACCTGGCATGAAAATGAAGCTTATGAGGTCTTTTAAAAACCATTTCAACCCTATGATTAAGGTTAGGTAGGAGCATGGTCAAGGTTAGCATGGAGCATGGTCATTGTTAGCAAGAAGCATGGTCAGGGTTAGCATGATCAAGGTTAACAAGGAGCATGATCAAGGTTAGCAAGAAAGCCATAGGTTATGGGGCGCTCACCAGTTATTATGTACTTTTGAGAGAGAGTGACGTATGTAAGGTGAAGTTGTTCGCATTTAAAACATGCACAGTGGAGAGAATGTTGGCATACCTTTATGCTTCTTTGATGTAATGTGACTAACATTTCTTTGGATATTGTACTTTTGGAAATTGTAAATGATCTTGGCACACTGCTAACGAAAATGACTGCTCCCTTGTGCTCCAAAAATCAGTCTGAATTTGTCTAAAGTACACTATCCTTAGCAGCTATTAAAATAGGGAAAATGAATTTTGCCAGACTAGACAAAACAGCTTCTGAAAGTGCAATGAATGAATTACCAAATATATAAAATGTAAAAAAAAGTTATCGGCTTCTTTTTTTTTTTTTACAATTTACCTCTGAAGTTCAGGAAGTGAAAATGACCAAGTGGAGCTAGCACTTTTTTGGAAGGTGCACATCTGGAGTAAGGCCAAGCTGTATACTCTATAACCCATATTACACCCATGAATCATACACCAAAATAAAGGGAATTAAAGGTTCTTTGAACAATACCTAAGATATACAAGGTCTTTTTTAAATAATCAGTATAACTAGTGAGGAAACCCGGGGAAATTCTTTTTCTTTAAAATTCTCACCTATGCAAAATACGAAACTGTAGAGCGCCACCTATGTTGCTCAGTTTTCGCAAAGTTTCACGTGTTTGTCATCAACTTAATATTCAGTCTTTGCGGGGAAAACTGCCCAGTACTTCGACCGTTTTCGTCTCTTACGGTCAAAAATGAAATTCTCCGTCCGTTTAGTTTTTGGTTTAATTGTATTCTAAAGTCAAAATCATTCCGCGTCCGTTTACATCCAGCTTATGAACTAGCTCCAATGCTTCAAGAAAATCATTTCGGTATTTTGCTCAAACGAATTTTCGTTTGACAAACGAATTTTCCTACAACTGCACTAAAAGAGATTTAAGATCCTCAATAAAATATCTGAAGAAAATCTGAGATGCTATTTTTTAAACATACGTCTCTGACATTTGATGCACAGTTTGCTCTTCAAAACTGGGCATGCGCACATGCATAGTTTCGCATTCGAACTACATGATACACATACTTATCTAGATATCAGCAGCATTTGGAACATACTGAATGACGGAACAAAACCTAATCGTACCAGCTTTAGCATACCTGATTTTAATTTAAATTGTGCATTATCCTACTGTTGAAATTTCGGTATGAATTCCTAAATCGAAAGTAAATACCGACATTGTAACAATAAGATCATATGTTATTTAGAGTAGACTCCAAGAATGTTTACTAGTGGGAAACGTTAAACAGTTTTGTTGAATCATTGAATATGTTCCAGATTCTCAGGGGGTGTGTGTGTGTGTGTGTGTGTGTGTGTGTGTGTGTGTGATTTGGATTGTTAACGTAGCTTTAACAATTTTTCAGTCATACCGCTACGATTTATACAGTGTAACAGTTTATAGTGATGTCGAGCACTGGGGCATCATGCCGCAGCCATGCAAGAATGATGTCCCACCCAGTCAGATTATCCTGGCACAAGGTCCACCAGTCCTAACACTAACCTGTTAATGCTGAGCGCTAAGCGAGGCAGCTGTTAGTACCACAGTTATAAGTCTTTCGTATGACTCGGCCGGGGTTCGAACCCGCGACCTCCCGCATCCGAGGCGGACGCTCAAACCACTAGGCTACCGCAGCGGTCCAGATTCATGGGATATCTAGCTTTTCATATAATATCAAGACTCCTGACTTGAAATTTGTATACATGTCATAATAGGATCTGTACGTTACTCTTAGCATATTTTACCGTGTAAAAGGTCAAAGACCATAATGGCAAAAAATAATTTTTGGCCAAAATGATTAGAACAATATCGCTATTGTGTCACCAACGTTTAGAGTAAACACTTTATAATAAAATATTTTGCACATTTTAACACTTCGACAAGATGTATCCCATTGAAAATATGTCATATAATTTCCAGTCCTGTCCGTTAAATAGCCCTAGGATATCATTGGGCTTTGGAGTAGTTTTTTGGCAAAATCACAAAATCAATATGGTGAATCTTCAATCTGCCTTTGCCGCCTAGTCATGAAATAAACCTCGGATGTAATTCGCCGTCATTGAGAACTATATTCAGTACTAGTTTTACTCACATGGCACAACATGGTGGTGGATGGAGACCAAGCCCTTATCGGAGTATTGTCCGCCTTTTCTGCTGTTTACATATGTTGTGCACTCCTCCGAAGGGGAATCATCAAACCCATCAGATGTATTCATTTGCTATAACCACATCCGAGGTTATTTCTCGCTTTGACTGAAATAGCCGAGACATCATCCCAATCGCGATCGGAACATCGCTCGGAAATTTCCATCAGGTCGTGAACTAAGGTTTCTTTCATGACCTTACGGAAATGGCCGAACGATGTTCCGATCGTCTCAGTGGGTGAATACGATGTACTGCATAAAGAATAAATTTCTTAATAAAGATAGAATAAAAGACATAACATTTTCTAACAGAACAAAATTTAGCAAAAAGAAGACAAAAGCCCTGGTGTCAAAGATAAAGTCACTAAGAAGGTCTCTTAGGGTTCCACTCCACAGTTGTGATATAGTTTTCAGTATTTATGGTCTTGGATGGGAAATTTTTTTGATACGAATGGTTCCCATATCTTCGCTACTCGTGGATCGACAAGCCTTGGATTTTAGAAATGGGTTTCCGTTCTATATCCTTAGTCTCAAATTATGTCAAAGCAACATTAGTTTTCCGTTAGGATATTGCGCCTTAACGCAGATCACCCTAAATGTTCTTATTTGAAAGAAAAACTTTTCCCACTTAAAAGACATGTAGTTTCCACATTTGGATACCGTTTTTGATCTGGCTCTTTTTCATCATTTAGCTCCTTTTGCAGATCTCCTTTGTCATTCAAACATGGACCCAGAATACAATTAATTTTGCTATATATTCTCTACTTTTTTTCTCAGTGCTGAACTTTCCACTGTATGACAATCAATACAAATCATGTTAAGCTAAAAAACCTTCAAAGATGATTTCACGGTGAAGTTCTTGTCTTAGGCTCACCGTCATTTTTTTGAGAGGCTGGGCTGTAAACAAACCAGCTTGCAATGGAACTCAGATTTCACTTCCGGATCATCACC
>JAECUM010002151.1:0-78230 GCA_016617855.1 Megalonaias nervosa
CAGTACTGTTAATGGTGGCTGAGAAAAATGTCCAAACATTTAACTGCTTATTTTTCTCTGTTGTCATAACCAGCAAATTACTGCAGGAAAGTAGCCTAACCTTATACTTAGACGTTTTCGGTGAACCGTAAACTATAAGGCCCAAAACGGTGAACTGTTACATGAACTGCTTTCTATAAAATGAATGGCTAGTGTACCACAATTGGTTCAGTTTCTTCACGGCATAAACAAAATTCTTGGTTTTCGAAATAAGAATTTCACATAGATTAATGTACATGGCACCCTAAGGCATTTTATTCAGATATTGTGGAAACGAGATAGCGGTTAAAACAGTTATTTCTTTCACTCTTATAAACCATATAGATCCTTTCCTCGATAAAGAAGAAAGAGCCAGTCCGAATATAATCATATACTGTAATAATGGTGTTTGCTTTCCACCATAAATAACAGTAAGTCCGAATCCAATCATATAATGTAATAATGGTGTTTGCTTACCTCGACAAAGATCAGCAAGTCCGAACCCAATCTCATACTGTTAATAATGGTGTTTGCGTTCTTCGATAAAAAAAATAACAAACATGTCCTAACCAAGTCACATGCTGCAATAACGTTGTTTGCTTCAATCAGCACTCAGCTTCACAACGACCGCTTTTGAGAACTAGTTTTGTAATGAAGTCAAGGTGCTATATGTAAGCATTTAATAAGAGTACGAATTCCCAAAAATACATGTCGCGACATTTCGATTTTAAGGAAATTTACAAGAGATTAGCGGAATAAAGTAGTTGCTACTTATGAAAAGGGCATCATTCTTATCCCTTGATTTAAGGGACGTGTCTGTCTGTACATTAAGATCTTGATATGCACCTTTCTCACATTTGTTTACACTTAATCACGTAAGATATAATTATTGACCTATTGCTGGAGTGAATGTGAAGTCTTATGAACCAATGAATCTATCATATCGACCTTTGCCACGAGTCGGTTAATAGGCGTTTTGCTGGCTTATAAAATTTATTTTCACCTCTGGATATATCAGTAATGGAATATGTTTAATTTTATTAACGCTAGAAATATGTCCAACATGTAGTCGTATTAACAATCAAGGTTTGGGATGCAATAATACACATACAATAAATGTACGGCCTTTATATGTATATATATATATATATATATATATATATATATATATATATATATATATATATATATATATATATATATATATATATATGCAAACACAGGAGTCCTCGTGTATCAATAAACGTTACAAACAAGGAAAAGAAAAATGCTGTTAATGTGACTAAATTATTCGATGAATTGAACTTATTAATAGGTCTTAGACTATTGGCCTGAGGTATGGTTTTGCACTTAAAACATTTTGAAATACCTAGGCCTGCCTTAAGCTCTCCTATAGGTATAACACATATAATTTATACAGAAAAATGAACTATAAAGACTAAAAAGCAGTTATTTGAAAGCTCATTAGGTATTGAATCTAGAAAGCTTCAAAACTGAGAATAAAATGTACTCAAGAGTTTTAGATCGATGATCAGCGCATTAAAATTTCAAATCAGGGATACTTGGGTTAAAATTTTTGTTCCCCTGACAGATACTCCTGAACATTTTGGATACTGCCATAAATTCCAATAAATGGGTGTTTCGATCAAAGTCTCTATGTTTGACTTGAAATGTTTTGTCAATTCAAGACCTTCTCAAAGCATTTTTGTGGGTAAATCTTGGCGAAAATAGTAATGTTCTGGATAATATATTTAAAGCTCCGCGTTAATTAAATGTGCCTGTCTCGGTTGAGCTCAAGGAAATGTGTGTTATGGACACAGGCCAGAAAATAACATCTCGACTAATTGCTCTCTTAGCTTTTTGCATTGAGCTAGAATTACATGCACAGAGCGAACTTTCGTGTTAAAGAAGTACTAAGTTGTTGGAAGCATCGACTCAGTATTTTATCTCAACTACGTTCTGCACCGTTTCAATCTCGAGTTTCCTACAGAAGCATTTGTAACTTTCCGTCAGAACAAATTAAAAAAATTTATGTACTATAAAGTACGGTCCCCTTCCAGGAAACAACCATATCGAAGAACATCAGGTGCATTTCAATACCCCAAGTTGTTAGGTTTCGTGTGTTTTAGAGCGATAAATAAATTGCAATCGCCAATGAGCTTCCTTGATCGCTTTCAATAGAGCTCGGTAGTGCCTACTTGAATTGTTTATCATAGCACGTGCCAGTGTAAATATGGCTGACAGTTATGTATCGCAGGTTTTTGATAATTGGTCATTCTCAAAATGTTAAACCAGATAACTGGAGTCTGAGAATCTGCACCCCATTTCTTAGCTGGAAACATTAGGTACGAGGGAATATAGTTTAGTCTATAATACAGAGTAATTAACTTACAAAAAGAACTTGGATTTGTATACAAGAGCACCAATTTACAACAGTGAAACATTTGGTTCTATTGCCGAAGAGTTTACAGAGCTAAAATGGAATGGTTTGCCCATGCATTATATTACGTGCGAATAAGTATGAATTTTATTAGCATATATGCTATTATAGCCATAGTTTTCGCATTTTACGCCGCAAAATATGTTGGAGACAAATTATTGAAGTATCCACCAGGTCCAGTTTCTTTGCCTCTGATCGGAAATTATTTTCAACTTGCTGGATCAGAGAGTTTACACCAAAAGCTTTTGACAATCTGGAAACAATATGGCAGTATTTATCGTTTGAACATTTTGGGTTACAATTTTGTCTTCATCAATGGCCATGAACTTATACGAGAAGCTTTGCTCAACAAAGGTGACAGTTTCCGTTTTAGACCAGTTTCGTTTCCATCTTGCCTGGGAAAAGGTAAGTACGTTATCATGACAGTAGAAAATATTTCTTTATTTCTGTAACAAAACAGCCCTAGATTTTTATTATATATTCTGAACTATATAGGATTTAGAGACCATATAGACGCTAGTTCAATGTATATGTTGTATGTATGTATGTATGTATGTATGTATGTATGTATGTATGTATGTATGTATATAATTCTATGTATGTATGTATGTATGTATGTATGTATGTATGTATGCTATCACTAGTTTACCATTTTGATAACTTATCATTGATTTGGGAAGCAAGCGGTTATATTATTAAGCAAGTGGACAAACATTTTGTGGAACACGGTGTTTCACATGCATCTGTCTGTCCGTGCGTTGACGTAGCATCGCTAAAACTTGAATGTTGTTGACACCGCCACAGGAATAGGAGCAAACGTGTTTCAGGCAGCATTTAGCTGTTTTAAGCTACGGACTTGGTTGAGAATGTACCCTCTCACACTGAAGCCATCTGCTGCCAAAATATGCCTCAATAAATGTCAACACGTATAAATTTTTAAGCTTCTCAGAAAATAGAAAACTAGAATCAGTATGGAAAGATGGACATGACAAAGCTGATCCTGTTGTGAATACCGCTTTCGATTAACTTTCGACCTCCTAGCCCACAGCACTTGAGTATTGTTACAACTGGTGATTTTATACCACATAAAGGGAACCTCTACAAAATATTACGGAGTGACAATTGCTCGCAAATAGTACTTTCCCGAAGAGGAAAGTGGATCATGAACGGATCGAATTCTCACAACATTACTCACTATGCTATACGCACGAAAAATAGAGTTAGGGGATATTCGACAGTCGCTTATGTCGACAAAACCTTAATCTGAAATCTGGCTGGCACAAATGTTTCTCTGTAAAAGAATAGTGTACTTGTGCGTACAACATAAAACCGTGCATTCTTTACTTCGCTGTTACCAATGGAGGAGGAACATGGAGAAAAGTATGGATGTCTCTTCAATAAAGAATATATTACATGGCTTATCACACGAAACTGTTCAGTGCTACAACACCATGCTCAAGCAAACGAGTTAAACATTGATGATAACAACGAGTTCAGCATAAGTTGTTATCATAAAATTAGCTGTCCAGTGTGTTTTATGGCAGGCATGTCCAACTTCCTACACGGCGCGGGCCGGATAAGCTGTTTTCAAAGTCACACCCTATGATATAAATAAGCGGATAAAACCAGGTCGCTGGAGGGATCTGGCGTGTGCTGTAGTTTGCCCATGCCTATTTTATGGTACTTATTGTTTCTGATTTATGGATCGTGATACGTATCTCAAAATTAGAGGCCATACAAACAATATACTTCCTACTTAAACTTCAACCCTTTCATACACGCCTCGTCTTTTTCCAAGAAGGTATTTTCATTCCTGGACCACTCCGGTGGCCTAGTTGTTAGAGCATCCGGGAGGTCGTGGGTTCGAACCCCGGCCGAGTGATACCAAAGACTTATAAAAATAGTACTAACAGTTGCCTCGCTAGGCGCTCAGCATTAAGAGGCTAGTGTTAGGACTGGTCGGCCTGGTGTCAGGATAATGTGACTGGGTGGGACATCATGCTACATGTCTGCTGCATGATGCCCCAGTGCGAGACATCACTGTAAACTGCCACACTGCAGACATCCTAGTGATATGACTGAAAAAATTGTTAAAGCTACGTTAAAAATCCAATTCACGCACACACACACACTCCCACCCCCACACATTTCCATCCCAAGCATGACAAATACGCATAGATATGTTGATTATTATCTTACATCAATACGTGCATAATAAAATCATTAAGTCCAAGTAATGGTTCTTTTTAATGAGAGTTTCCACATATAGCGGAAGATAATACTGTATTTACGTAACTGCTTCTGTTTAATCCATAACAAAAGTAAAGAGAAATCAGTATAAATTTCACGGGTTTAATTTCACCTTTTGCTTTTCTCAAGAAAGAATGACTATTTAGCAGAGAGAGAGAGAGAGAGAGACTCTCTTTTGAGCAAAATTTTTCGCATACTAGCAGATCTAATGTGTAAGCACTATGGCTTCAAGAAACTGTAACACGAACAATTACTCGTCTGGACGCCGAGAACAGTTTAATTATCTACATTTCTTGATGCAGCCCCTCCCCCATTAATAATAATAATAATAATAATAATAATAATAATGAAAGAAACTATGGAGCTGAAACTAAAGAAAAATGTACGCTAGTAAAGGCCATAATTAGTATTGATATTTATGTTAGCATTTGAATTTGAAATTTTGGCCCCTATTGTAAAGGTCCCTAAATCCTTCGACATTCCGTTAGGTACTTTTAATGATTTACACTGACCGTAGCAATTTTCTCTATCAAGGCTACTGTAGCAGCGACAGTGTAGTCGATTCCCGAAACAAGCCTCAGTAAGCAAATTGTATTGAGAATCGCTTCATATTCAGGGGCTGTAAGTGTATCCTTCTTGCTTTTTACGTTAAAACTGTACCAACTAGCAGACAACACGTCCAATGTAGTGTTATGTTAGCAGCAACGTTCAATGTATTCTTCAGTTATTTGAACATCGGCATATCACTTGTTGTGATGAATTTTACACTGTCTCTCAAACGCACAGTACTCAAAACGGTGCTCTTTGAATTGCATATTTCAAGTTCTAAATTGATAGTAATAGATTTTCTTCCTCCCGTGAATACATTTTCATTGTGCATAACCTTGTTGGTTCCATAACATTAAAAGCGTGTGATTTTTTAGATATCAACCAGTTTAAAGATACAAATGACATGTGCAGATAGTAGGCAGTTTATTTTCATTATTTTTACTAACGTCGTTTACATCATAATAATGCAAAAAGAAAATGCGCTCCGATTACAATTAGAGAGCCCTGGAGCATTCCCTTTATTTGGATGTTTATTCTTTTCTCGCAATAGGGTATTTTTTCGGGCTGTTGTGATTTATTGAAGTAAAGTAGTGTTTCTTTTGAGACTGTCTTTCTCTGCGTTATAAAAATAAATGTTCACCACAATAGCAGAATGGTGAACCCCACACCTACTGTCTAACAGAACACTGTGTCTGCCAATATTGCACTGTCTTTCCCAACTTGATGCAAGGCAAACTATGTGTTAATAAGAGCATAAGTGTACCCGGTTCGTCAAAAATATGCAGTGCTCACTAGAAAAATCTATTTGTATCGATAGTGTCATGCCCCCTTTCAGCTTCCTTTTATTTCATGATGGGGTGATCAATGTAGGAAGCAGCAGTGGCAGCATAATGCATGTTCCGGAAGGAAACAAACAATAGTTTGCTTCAAGTAGCTCGATCTTATCTGATCAATGGATATCATTCTTTAGTTAGACATGGATTTTATAGTGTCTGCACAAATGAATCGAACACTTTATAGGGTCGGCACAAAACAGTCATATGCATATTTTCATTATAATGTTAGCAGCTAAAATTTAGGGGCTACTGTTCAATGAGTACTGTTAAAGAAGAGAAATGGGAAATACCGTTTCATGCAATATTTCACACACTTCCTCTAAAGTGCCAGTTTTATGCTTCTATGTATCTTTATTCGTGAAATGCTAGATAATGCCAGTAGCACGTCATCTTGCATATGGGATTAATAGAAGCTTCCCCATATGAATGAGCAAGAGAAGAAAATCCAGTTAAAGGGGATAAGACTTTTGTCCAGGGATGCTTTTCTTGCAAGGTCCCGGACATAAATTGTAGTCCCCGACGTTAAAAATATTGTTTACAGTGAGGCGGGATTCTTTTTTTTTTTTTCATCATAAACCATATTCTTCAACACGCAAACTCCTATAAAAGTGTTTTGAAAATGCCATTAATTCGACTGGAACATGAAGTATGGGTCACCTTCTAGCTGAGGTAAATGTACTTCGAATTATATTGGCTGAATTTCAGTCCAGTCGAAATTTAGAATTCGTACAAAAAATAATTCCGTTCCATACTATGACATAATATCATAATGATCCCGAGGCGTTTGTTATGTACAGGACATTTGAAAGGGCATGTCAATCATCCAATACCTATTTTAGGCTAACAAAAATTTCCGAAGCCACGCCATCAAAACCTCTGCCTGTAGATATGAAGTCAAATAAGGAAAACGTTAGACATTTTGGATTTACTGAGAAAGTTTCCGCCCATTAAATATGATGTCTTTTGATTTTAAATCTATATTTAATCACCGAAATCAATCATGGTAATTAGCATAATACCTTTAAATAGTTTTCGAAACAAATTACGCTGTACGTTAGTTTTGGTTCTTGGCTCCTAATTACATCGTGTTGTGCGATGTTTGCTTGAATCAAGTGCCTTCTATGGCGTTTCGGCTACAAAATTTCATTGCTTTATTAAGGGAATTTAGAATATGAAATCGACGATCCTTGTCAAGGGTTCTTCTTATTAAATGTTGCTGCTGCTGTCGTTGTTATTGCTGCTGATTGCTGATAGATGGTCTGGGCTTTCTTACTGGTTACCATTCTCGTCCAATTCTCTTATAACGCATGCTGTGCGTCCATCGAATTAGTAACCATTTAGCATAACAATTTATTTTAAATCGATTTTTTCCATTAAATAAAATCATGCTGCTTGTCACAATGCATTTAAATAATTTCTGAAAATTCCATTTACGTTTGATGAAAATATTTGAAGCTGTATAGATCACATAGCCAGCGTTATCTAAGTACCCCACCTGGTTGGACAAACTCTTGTCTGACCACTAATCTATTCCTGGATAATTGCTAATAGGTAAATATTGACATCTACCTTGAATGATCAGGTTGGGAAACTGTTAATTTGAATGTTTGCTGTGTGATAGTTGATTGATATATGCCAGTCTTAGCTAAGCTGTCATGTGAAATGATGATTTTGTGTTGTTGTTTTAAGAAACATCCAATATGATCTTCTATGATATTGCTTTGAGTCCAGTTAGAAATAGACATTTTTTATTAAAGGAAGTAAATATCACTATATAATTTTAAATCCCAAAAATGCTGAGAAACTACTAGCTATGGTTTTAAGCCTAGATGTTTAGGTCTTAGTTCAGCTTTGCGCTCAAAAAGTTTGATGTCTACAGGGCCTTAGACACGCTCCCTTCAACATTAAATCAGGTCCCAAAATTATGAAAGAAAGGTAAGTCATGCTCCGACTCAACTTCTGCAACCAGTGGCGTAGCGAGGGTACTTAGCGCCCGGGGAAAAAACATAAACTTGGCGCCCCCTTCGAGTGCATCTGAGATAACGAATAGTTGTATTTTCCTCATTTTGGCGCCCCTGGCACATGGCGCACGGGGACAACGTCCCCCCCCCGCCCTCCCCAAGCTACGCCACGGTCTGCAACAAACTCTGACATATGCCAGGCTTATGTCGAATTACTGATCAATTTTACAATTTTACATCATGAGTTTGAGTTAAGTATAATTTGAAGCACGGGTATGTTGTTTATAACTAGAAGGTCAAGTCATTTTAAGCAAACTCCCGTACATAAACAAACCACATACGGGGCATTTCATTTTTTTCCAAACAATGTACAGATGGTATACAGCTTTTCAATTGCTTGTAAACAATTCATGAACATCTGAAAACCTTATGAACAATAAATCTTCTGTGGAGCATATGGCGCCATGTTCTTGGTCAGTTGCAGATGAAAGATTAGTAAACTTTCGCCATAGCAGTTTTAATTACAGAACTTGCAGTAAATTCATATAATACTCACAGATGCAGGGGCGAAGATACGTCACGTGAAATGTTGGGGGTAATTAGCTACCGTTTGTTCTAGAAAATGTGAACTGATTTACAACCTTTGGCACAGCTGCAGTCACAGCAGGTTGGTACTAGTGAAGAAAAATATTAGATGAAGCTTTATATCAGGTTCCACTCCAAAATTTCATATTCTGCAACGGAGTGAATTTCTAAGTAAAACGTAAATGCCGACATTTGACAAATAGGATCACAGATTTTGTTTTAAAGTAGAACCAATGATGATGGCGTCAATCAGTTTAGTTTTAGTTTAGAACCCATGCTACTGATATCTAGCTCAGTATAACTACCTCATGGTTCATATGCGGAAATTTTCGACTTACTTTGGCTAGTTCCTGTGTTCGATTTAAACGGGTGTGGAATAATTCTCACTAAAAGTTATGACAAAGCCATATGTTAGACAGAGGCATTTACTTTGAATTGTAAAAGATGAGAAATGTCACAGTATTAAGCATTTTGTTTACCGCAAAGATTAAATATCACTCATACGTCAGACGTGTGAGAAAGTGAATTTGAAAATTGCGGAGCCTTACTTTATATATCGTACATGTTCCCTCCAGCAAGTCGTGTGTAATGTAATATTACACAGGTAAGGTTTCCTTGTCAAACGAAAGATTAAGATATGGCAACAATAATAGAAAACCATTAAGTTATGTATAATGGTTACCAAATACAAGTCGTCATGCATATGGAACTGAACCATGGTAATAAAGAAACCTTCAATCAGCAAACTGATTAAAATAAGATCTCTACAGTCCTACGTGTAGGTCTGAGGAGCACTAATAAGAGGTCATGCTCTTTTGACCTTGTGACTTACCAATCAAATCACAACTTTCACATTTCTGAAGGTGACGCACGACAGTCAGAACAAATATTCACTAACGATAACTCTCCCTGGCACGAATTTGCAATGTTTTCTCTGATAGGATAGTAACAATAAATGGACCGCAAATTCCAAAAGGTCACCAAAGTATGAAATCTTTCATCTGTATCTGTCAGATCTGGGATTGTGGAGATCTGATTTTAATCAGATTGCTTCAGCTAGGTGAGATTTCTAGCCCGCAACCAGTACAATGTGATTTATTCAGTTTCCATGATAAACATCACATACTATCAAAACGAAATGAGATTACAATCGATATAAATAAACAAAACATAAACAAAGAAACAAACAAAAAGAGAGAATTCCGCAGCAGTAATCAACACGCGTTTGTGCTAAACGTACTGTTTTGTCCTTAACATAGCAATTTTGCGGTTGAGGAAAAGGTTATAAAAAGGCGGCGTTAAGTTCATCTTCTGCGGAGATAGGTTTTAAATCAAGACTTTAAATGTTGCGTGGGATTGTTTTATTGATATTAGTTGCGGAAAATCCACTGCTATAATTTTTAACAGTACAATATCTTTCCAGCATATGAGCCCAACTTGCATTTCATGAATTGGCATTCAAAGTATTCAAATTTTGGAAGCCACAATATAAATGTCGGATTTTGGTTTCTGGTTTAATTTTTACGTGGTTCACAGTAGAGTTAGTACTGATTTTCGCTGCAATTTCGTGTTGACTGCTGTTTCATGAAATATTGATAGGAAGGCGCAACTTGATCATGGCATATTAATAGAATATTGAAAGCGTGACTAAATGATAACATAACTATGTGTGTGTGTGTGTGTGTGTGTGTCTGTGTGTGTGTGTGTGTGTGTGTGAGAGAGAGAGAGAGAGAGAGAGAGAGAGAGAGGTCAATGCCTCAACTAATACACAGTTAGCACGCTTTTCTTAGTTATCCGCTTCCCTCGCCAACCCACCCACATATTCATCAAACTCTGTAATTGGCACGCAAATAATTAAACAAAGTTTGAAAATTAATTAGTTTCATTGCATGTGTTCAAGAACATACCATTGAAAGGTAGAGCAAAATGTAAGTCAGCATTTTCTGAGCGTGTTATTTATACGTTCCCTTTAATATGTGGTTGGGTTGGTTTCGCTGAAGTTTTCTTGCACTTATTTTACAATCAATATTGCAAAAAAAAAAACAATCCACGATAAAAGACGGAGATAACTTACCATACCAAAAATAGGTGGTATTTTTACTTTTGATGTGTGTGTGTGTGTGTGTGTGTGTGTGTGTGTGAGAGAGAGAGAGAGAGAGAGAGAGAGAGCATTTTTGACAGTCAGTAAGTTTCACATAAATAATATGCACATCAGATAGCTTTTAGGAAATTCTTAGCTTGCATCTTGCTGAATTTTGATGCCTTTAAATCAGCTCCAAGTATTATATCTGATTTTGGCTTTGGAACCCAACCTAGCAGTTTAGTTTTGGAAGTATACACCAGGAAATACGGTTAATCCTGACGAAGAAAGTTGCAGAATTCTGCAAATTTAAGGAGATCCTAAAAATTTTTTGTTTTAATTAATTTTTTTCTTCAGGATAGTTCAAGATGATATGAATAGATTCCGTAATTAGTTCTAAATGCTTAGTGAAAATTTATTGTTGCCGATCAATACCCGGGACAGTTCGTGATCGGGTACCTGGGAGCAATAGGGATCATGGGGGAAGGGTAAATGCGAAAGGTGAGCAAGACGAGATTCGAGTGTTATTTGGTTAAAAGTTTGTTGATGCTACTCAACTTCTCATTAAAAGCACAAAATTTCATACAAACATTCCGAGGCAAAATCAAATAATGAAAAGGTGAAGTCCCTCTTTACGATTTTGCACTATCTTTATTTCACACTTTATTGATTTTTATTACTGATATTTTCTGCAGAAAATGCGAGCTATAACTTTATAAGTATAATCTTTCTCCAGTAAATTTGCCAAAACTACTATTATGAAATGGTTTACAAAGTGTTCAAATTTTCGATTTTTTAACAATCTTTGTCTCGTTTGGTAATCCTGAAGGTCCATTTATTTTAACATTTAAATGCCGAGGCCACGCCATTTAAGTCCGCTTGTGGCATCTGGTTTCAGTCATAGGCTGTCAGCTGTACAGCTTTTCGCTATCTGATTTGCTTTTTCGCTTCAGTTGTTGCTTCATGAAATATTGATAGGCAGGTGCAACTTGATAAACGTTGACGCAACACACACGTGGCCTGTAATAATATTGGTCAGTAGTACCTGGGATTACTGATAAGCAGCTGTAGTTGTTTTGTTATATTG
This sequence comes from Megalonaias nervosa, assembly GCA_016617855.1. Lineage (NCBI taxonomy): Eukaryota > Metazoa > Mollusca > Bivalvia > Unionida > Unionidae > Megalonaias > Megalonaias nervosa. The sequence goes on from JAECUM010002151.1 coordinate 11,807, forward strand.
TGTGGAATAGAATGCAAAGCACCGCATGATAAACTAAGGATGTAATTTTCACGTCAGTTTATTGCCACAAAAAAGGTAGCGACAGGTGTCAAACCATTAATGCTTAAGCAAACAAGAGAACCGTACATATTTTGGCAACCTTTCGGTTCAGATTCTTGACCTTTAAGCTAGAGTCATATTTTATTATTGAAATATGTTTTTTCTTTTTTTTGTAATCTTACTCTGCATTTGTAGCTAAATCGACGAGTTCCATTTGCAAATTTCTCGAAACCTGCTCTTTATGTAATTCATTGCGAATGCATGCTTCGTATGGATAATACTACACTAATTTTAAAATTTGTAAGGTTTTTTTGAAAAGTGTCAGCTTAAATTAAATCTTTCCTAGATAACCTTGCCAAGCTGCAGGTGATGAATTAGTGCATAAAAGGTTGGTCTTACTTTATTTTTAACGGCACTGTCAGCTCTTCATTGACTAACGGGAGCTAAGTGCCCTTTTAAATGACCCATGAATTACAAGTCCGACGCTCTTCAATCTTGGCTACCGCGCCTCCCGGTGTATAAACACTTATTAGTTTCAACCTAAACTTTCATGTTATCACGTTTTCTGCGATCAGGAAAGCAGATGACTGCAAATCTAGAAGCCCGGGTCTCCTGAGTTCCAGCTCGCTCTTCCCCAGGTTCCCGAAAGCTTTTTCCCCCAGTTCTCGATAGCTTTTCCCCGATTCCATGATGACGAAAAGATGATTTTGATCCACACTTTTAACCATTTATACACCGAATCATCGCTCGCAGTTTGGTTCATTTGCTATTGAGAGATTGTATTTTCATATTTTACTGTCATATTTTGTGTAGACAGCATCCATAATAAGAAAATAAATTTTTAAATCCAAAACCAGCAGTGCAAAAGAGCTACTTCGACCTTTTAGTTACTTAATTTTGACTAAGAATATTTGCACAGAAAGCTAGGTGCGTTATCTACATTCTCTGTGCAATTGATAAGCGTCAACAAATATGTAAAAGAAGAAATACATATAAATTATAGACAATTGGCACACAAATCTTGTTTTATTTCTCCGTCTTGTTTACCTGTCCCCGGTTCCAATCGCACCTGGGCACCTAACCACGGGTTGTTCGAAGTGAACATGTAATGAGAATATTTTTAAAAAATCTGAATAGATGAAAATAATTTAAGATAATAGTAAAAGTAGGTCAGACATGACACTTGGAGCACGTGTGCTGGATCGATTTAGATTGCTAGTAGAGAAAGAGAGACTTCTACTTCTATGTAAGTTTGCTGGTATGAGATCGGTATGACAACATGGCACTGCCGGAAAATTTGACAGATGCATTTGCAAACCATTAACTTTCAGGTGAGTATCAGCATGTAAATGTTTTATTTGCATATATTCATGCATTTGTCCATTTGTATGTATGTGAAACTCTTCCTGTTTGCCAATCTATTCCTCTGTCAGATTAGGGGGTGCTCTACAGATGTTATGAACTTCTGAGAGTGGTGGGTATAAAGTGAAGTTATTTACATTTGCAACATGCACAATGGAGAGAATGTTGATATGACTCTATGGTACTTTCATGCAATGTGGCTGACATTTCATTGGATATTTTGTAGATGATTTAAGCACGCAGCTGACTAAAATGACTGCTCCCTTGTCCTAAAAGGATCAGCCTGAATTAGTCTAAAGCACACTATCTTTAGCAGCTATTACAATAAGGAAAATTAATCTTTCCAGACAATACAATAGCAGTTTCTGAAAGTGCAATGAATGAATTACCAAATATATAAAAGGTAAAATAAAGTTATTGGCCTTTTATACAATTTACCTCTGATGTCCAGGAAGCGTAAATGACCAAGTGGAGCTGGCAGTTTTTGAGAGGTACACATTTGAAGTAAGACCAAGCTGTATACTCTATAACCCTTAATACACCCATCAATCATACACCAGAATAAAGGGAATTAAAGGTTCTTTGAACAATACCTAAGATATACAAGGTCCCTTTAAAATAGCCAGTATAACCAGTAGGAAACTCGGGAAAATTCTTTTTCCTTAAAATTCTAGCCCTATGCAAAATATGAAACTGGTGAGCGCCACCTTATCCATATCCACTTCATAATTCTGAAACCTACCTTCAGACATATTGTGTTTATACCTGACGGCCGTAAACACAGTCACACGACAGAAAGTATTGCATAAAAGTAAATTCTTTAATCGTCAATGTCAAAGTCAAAGTTTTAGGCAAAACGTAAGTTTTTGTCGTATCTATGGAAACACCCTAAGTATCCAAAGAACATGTACAGCTTTTGTTGTATCTATGGAAACATCACTGGCATACTACGAAATTTTGTAGCTTTTATCGTAAATCTATATCGGTTACCACATCTTTTATTTTGATTGTTTAATTGCCTCCTGCTATAGGAGATTTTTTATGTTCATATTCTTTTAAAACTGCCAAACTTTTATATTTTATCGCATACCTCTTTAGCGAAATCCATAAAGATCCGTGATTCTAATCATATTCTAAAAGGAGATTATTATTATTATTACTATTATTATTATTATTAGTAGTAGTAGTAGTTGTAGTAATAGTAGTAGTTGCTGTTGTTGTAGTTTGCGTTTAAACTTTTAGAGTAAACTGTTAATGATCTTAACTCCTGATTTCATTCTAATGGAGTGTTGCATTTTCTTAGGCATTATCTGGAGCAACGGAGAAGATTGGCATAAGTTTCGAAAAATCTTACAGTTTGCCTCTAGAGATGTCTCTCTCGGACGTCACGTGATGGAGGAATACATAATGGAAGGCGTGCAGACCGTCGCAGAGGAGATGATAACCTCAATGGAACAACCAACCAGATTGAGGAACATTATACAGAAGGCGGTGCTTAATGTATTTTGCAAATACATTTTGAGAGTCAGGTACACTGTCACAATGGAGTGTCACGGTAATAGAGGGGGAAGACATCAGTGCACTTGATGGTGAAATATGAATATCGATTGGACTGTTATCCCTTTCGGTATATATATATATATATATATATATATATATATATATATATATATATATATATATATATATATATATATAACCAAATCTCCAACAGTTAGCCGAATGAGCATAATGTCCGTATAACAGATATTAAATCGCAAGTGCGAGATGGTGCTTTATTCCAATTAAGATACACCTGAATTCAGTTCCTTTGAATTTCACAATAATTATATAGATAAAACACTCAGTGAGTTTTGAAAAAAAACCAAAGGTATATTTTCTCTGCGATCCAATGGCTTCTACCAAACGATAGCTGAAGATATACCGTGGCGTCTTACTCAAGATCCGAATGAGCGAATCAAAACGGTGGAAGATCGTTATTTCTACACAACATAGATAATATGCTCATCGTAGAACTCTGATGTATTTCAAGTTCAAATTACATCGTTTCGCTTTGGTAACATCCACCATATGTAAGCAAGACCACTTCCGGTACATTTTTAGTTAAAATCTGTTCATTTAGTTGATATATCGTCGCCAAACATCTTTGTTTTTGTTTGCTCTTTTCTCTCTCTCTCTCTCTCTCTCTCTCTCTCTCTCTCTCTCTCTCTCTCTCTCTCTCTCTCCGTTAGACAGATGTGAATTATCGTCGGAGAGGGAGAACACTGCATCTGCAAGTTCAGTTTTGTAAGACGGAGGCTCTCAAGCATATGCGACAAACGGTGGATTGGAGATCCGGCCCATTCTGGAGTCGGCCCATTAACAGATGTGGTCCATACAAGTTTTATTTGGAAATAATGACTGTCATGGTCGGCCCATTCAGTCGACCTATAACGAAATCGGCCCATTGCAGATTCGGTCCATGCACTATTAATTTTAATTTAGATTTACTGTCACGGTCGGCACATACCATCTAACAATGTCGGTTTCGGCAACAGCTTGTAGTTGTTTGTGATCCTTACCTTTGATCTTGTTGTAATATGATGATGCCAGGTTTTGGATTATATTTTAATGAAGACGCTGAAAACAATTTCGTGAATGAGATGTTTATTTATAATATAATCGAACGATGAATGAATGATGTTTAGTGTGTTCTCCGGTCGGCTGACATAGGAACATAGGGCCAAATTTTTAGCAATTTCTCGCATACTTTGCAGCCCGTAATGACCCTGTGAGTCCGTACTGGCAATGCTGAACTGATTGAAATCTGTTTGCTTCGTCGAACTATACTTACCAGGTTTTTTTCCTGACGGAATGAAACCCTGACACAAGGAAGTGGAGGCGTTTTCAAGAACCGTCGACATACATTTCGGTTGGTCAAAATGCAATGGTAGCTGATGTCGGTTAAAATGTGATAAATTTCTTTAACGAAACTGGTCTATCTAATCGCTTTTGTCAACACTAGTGTGCATCACTTGCACATATTAAGTTCATTGGTTATCATGAAGGAACTAATAATGGAACATGTTAGCATTTGTTGGAAAAAGTAAGAAATTATAAGCGGAAAGCAATGAAAATGATAACAAGTCAGAAGAAAGAAAATTGCATGTTTTTACGTTTCTAGAACGTTGAAAAGGGAACACATCTGACTCAGAGTAAATCATGCAAGTAGTTATGAAATACATCAGCTGCAAACATATCCTATTGCCGAATCTTTCTCAATGTCCTTGAAACAATATAGGCCAATTGTTTTATTGTTTTACCCGATAAGGTTCACACTGGTTTCAATAATCTGCATTATACGATGGCAAAATATAGCACTACTTACTATGAACTTGGCACTGATTTTAATAGCTCGGATATGTGATTCAAGGAAAGGAACACACACACACACACACACACACACACACACACACACACACATTATTTCGCACACAACAAAAACACGCGCAATAGTTATAAAACTCTTGCATGTATACCACTGTTGAATTTCTCGAATACTGCGTTTCCAAATGTAATGCCCGACTTAATTACAACTACACTTATTCACAAATGTCGAGCAAACAATTCTTGGGACTTTGCATTCTAGTGAGTATAGGGATTTGACCATTTAGTTTATGCAGAGGGTACTTTGGTGCCCTTTTCTTTCGAGCCGAGATATTTGTTTTTCTTTTACCTTACAGTCTTTATTTTTCAACTAACATAATGGACATAAAAGGTTTTATCGAGATTACAGAGTAGAGTTTCCTTCGAATTTGGCTTTTCGGTTGATTGAACGCCACTGAATCATATTCCTTATGTTGTTTTTTTTTTTTTTCTGTTCGGTCAATAAGAGGGTTTATATGGTTCAAGTTTAATCTAAAGAATTGCTTTATGTATTTGTTGTCATTTCTTGTAATAATTGTTTATACATGAAGACGTAAGATCACTTTCGTTACTGTATAGGCATCTTGACATTAACAGAAATGCATCATACGACTGTGTGTACAAGTTTCATGCTATCTGGTTCTCTATCTCAATAGCCGTCATCCGTTTTACATATAGTCCTACTGTGTCTGATTTACGATACCGACTCAAAAAGGAAAGGAAACTGAAACACTCAAGTTATGCTGATGACAATTTCATATCAACGATTGCAAACACGTTTGCTCAATAGTCAGCATCCGTTTTACAAAATGTCATGCACTCGAGTTTCCTTACTTTGTATGATTCACGATACCTACTCAAGTTCTGCTGCTGGCAATTTCATATCAACGATAGTAAAAAAAATGGAAGCAATTTCTCCAGTACTGAGTGAAATGTAAAATACCAACGCATCCTGATAGTTTGTACTTCTAATGTATGATTTAATTATGTAAAATCATATAATAAAAAAAAAATTATATACAAAAATGCATAAAATGATTTAATTTTCTTTATTGTATTTGGCTGTGTCATTGTATCCCTGTGTAATCGAACCTTGTTGTACTGTATTATCTCGTAATCTTAATCATATTTGAGCGCATCGAACGCGGCTTTTGAATGATTCAAATTTATTCAACCGAGATGTCGCTTTTTTGAATTTATTAGCTTTTGTTTCGTCCTTGCCTCATGCTTTCAGGAAGACAAAGTCTGTTGAGACACTTGTCTTCTATTATCACATGACCAATGTAGATCAACAGTTCGCATCAAACTAGATCTTGAGGATTTCAGTTTCGTTTCCAAGGCCAATGTGTTAACTGCTTGCATCATCGGAGTGTGATAAGTTACTTACGAGCACTAACTTGGCAAATTATGTCGAAATCGTGCTTAATCTAACAATTTGTCCAAGATAATGTTAAATTGCATGTACACTGCAAATTTGGTTGGAATTATTAAAATTATAATTGCTTAAATATGCGCAATTCATTGATGTATTTTAGGTTGTAGAAGGGCAATATCTTGGTATAAAATGATATAAATTTGGTAGATAATGGCACTGACATGACATTCTATAAGTGAATGATCGTAATATCTTATTATTCTAATCACAACCGGTGTTATCTGAGTACTATATCATTAAGCCCGTTATCACCGATCATGACCCATTACTTCTAACCGCACGCTAATATCGAAGTTATTTTCATCGAATTTAAGATTGAACTTTATAGGTAATTTGATCAAATTTAAAATAGAATAGAATTTAAAGCCTACAGCGTTTGAAAGTTGTTATGTTGCAAGAAATTCGGGGATCATTACTTGAGGAAAAAGATGAAAATCTTCCAATGATTTAATCAAAGATCTTTTAAAGCTGAAACTTGAACGCATATTTGATTGAAACAATATCAGAATGCATGATTGCTAACACGTCATTCGAATTCCTACTGTTTGGAGAAATGTAGTCATTAACTCGAAAAGCGTGGTCACAGTTTATTGATTCATCTGAATATGTGATTCGCCAAAGCTTTACATCAACTTGGGTGCAATAAGAGAACAAACAATGCGACCAATGTTCAAGTATTGACAAGACATTTGGTTGTCGATTTGATGCTGATGAGGTGAAATGAAAGGACAGTGTGCTCTCGACGTCTTTCCTTGGGCTGTAGCAGCGTAGTATTTTTAGTAAATGCAACAACAATAAATTCGGACGCATTAGGGGTTTCTAGTTTGTTCATTAGATGTTTCTAATTTGTTCATTAGGGGTTCATAGATTGTTCGTGGACGAATGGGCTTAAGAAAGGACGTATTAATTTACTTAAGCAAAAACGAACTGAGGAAATATTGAAAGAAACAAACAAAAACCAAAATACACTATTTTAATGTTTACTCCACTAAGCGGTGGACGATGAAATGCAAACGAGACCCTGACACACGTAATATATCAAAGACATTTCATAAGATATGAAGATGAACTTTGCTTATTCAAGCTTGAAGCATATTAAGTTCACTTGACTAAATGTGCATTCAATAAATTCAGTTCTAAAGGAAAACATGTTTTCGACAACAACGTAATGAGCAATATGTGCATGTACCTGGCACTTTCATAATGGCAATGTACTTTTTAAAGATGAAGATTACACATAATCTTCTATGTACAAACCTCTTGACTCCCTGCCCAGGCAACAGACTTCAACAAGTTTTGTATTGGTCCGGTGACTCACGAGTTTACAAATAGGACAAATGCAAAATGGTCCATAGATGCAATGAAGAATACATTATTGCACCACTCTGTAAATATAAACGTCACTCATCTTCAATAAAGGAAAAGTAAGAGACATAATAACTTGCCATAATCTACAAAAATGAAATACGCGTTGTTAATCGGAATCGGCACGAAGCCACCTCAGCTCTACCATCACTGTACGTTAGCCGCAAGGCGGAGTTCAGTAATTACGTATGTATTATACTTAAATGATTGAACCAAATTATTCAAATCATGCTTAATCTAAACTAGAGTGTGTAAGAAACATTGTAAATCTGTTTCATCATTGCTAGGTTTCAAGCCAAAATGCAAGTTAATTTCTGCTCCACATTATGAACGGCGATAAACACTGGTAAACTGACAACGGGGTATTCAATTACATGTTCAAAAGAACCATTTGTAATTTTGGATCTCTACGGAGTTTCCTAACGTGTACTATCTGTGAAGCTGGCATACAGTAAAGACTCCAAAAGCAACACCTACATAATTCAGTACCTAAAAATATGCGTTAAACTTCCTTAGGAACTATTGATTTCATAAATATACAGCATGTGATTATATAAAAAGAGGAATCGCGTGACAAGATCAGGACAATTAAATGTGTTGGCATCCGTTAGTCTCGAGAGACGATGGAAATGGGCCCATGAGAGGTGTCCCGGTTGGTAGTTGTGCAGCGTCTTCTGTGGATATGGAGCCCCACACGGGAGTGGCTATCCTTGCTGCAGTTGCTGCACTTGAATGTTAAGTCTGGTGTGGGTTGGAGCTGCTTCCTCTTCCTCTGAGATCGTTTTTCATCAGCAAGCAGTCGTAGCTTGTCCTCGCCAGCTTTCAGACCAGTGATCAGAGCACGTCGCCAGCTGGACTTGTCTAGAGCTAGCTCTTCCCAGGTGTTGACATCGATCTCAAGGGCTTTCATGTCGCGCTTGCAGACATCATTGAAGCGGAGATGTGGCCGTCCGATCGATCTTCTGCCAGAGGCAAGCGCCGAATAAAGAAGGTCTTTGGGGATCCGTCCGTCGTCCATCCGACGTACATGGCCCAGCCATCTGATGCGACGTTGGCGGAGGAGTGTGACCATGCTGGGAATCTTGGCACGTTCAAGCACCTCGTTGTTTGTCACTCGATCGCTCCAGGTGATCCCGAGTATGCGTCGGAGGCATCGCATGTGAAAGGCGCTCAGTCTTTTCTCCTGTGAGGCATACAGGGTCCAGGTTTCGCTGGCGTACAGGAGGGTGCTTAGCACACAGGCACGGTACACGGAGATCTTAGTGTTTCGGGTCAGCATGCTGTTGTTCCACACTCTCTGCGACAACCTAGAGAGAGTTGTTGACGCCTTTCCAATCCGCTTGTTGAGCTCGGCATCGAGTGAGAGGTTGTTGGTGATGGTAGAGCCGAGGTACGTGAACTGACTGACTACTTCTAGTTTGTAGTTGTTGATGATGATGCTGGGAGGATCCGCGTCCTGAGCCATCACGTTGGTTTTCTTTAGGCTGATGGTCAACCCGAACTCATCGCATGCTTTAGCAAAGCGGTCCATCAGGCGTTGTAGTTCAGCTTCTGTGTGAGTGGCTAGAGCAACATCATCTGCAAAGAGCATGTCCCTAATGGTTGCTTCTCTTACTTTGCTCTTTGCCTCCAGTCGTGCCAGGTTGAACAGTCTGCCGTCTGATCGCGTGTGCAGGTAGATCCCTTCTGTGGACGTCCCGAAAGCGTACTTAGCAGGACAGCGAAGAAGATGCCGAAGAGCGTGGGGGCAAGGACACAGCCTTGTTTCACTCCGCTGTGGACGTTGAAGGGGTCGGACGATGAGCCATCATACTGCACTGTGCCTTTCATGTCGTCATGGAAGGACTGGACCATGCTTAGCATCTTTGGAGGGCATCCAATCTTCGTCAGGATTTTGAAAAGTCCGTATCTGCTAACCAGATCGAATGCCTTGGTGAAGTCTATAAAGGCCAGGAAGAGGGGTTTGTGTTGTTCTCTGCACTTCTCCTGCAGTTGCCTGATGGAGAAGATCATGTCGATTGTGGACCTCTCTGCGCGGAACCCGCACTGAGACTCTGGATACACTCTGTCAGCAAGCGTCTGCAGTCTGTTCAGGATGACTCGTGCGAAGACTTTACCCACGATGCTGAGAAGGGATATGCCTCTGTAGTTGTTGCAGTCGCTTCTGTCGCCCTTGTTCTTGTACAGGGTTACGATGTTGGTGTCTCTCATGTCCTGAGGCACTGCACCTTCATCCCAGCACTGGCAGAGGAGGTCGTACAGGTGTGTGAACAGCACGCTGCTGCCGCACTTGATGACTTCTGCTGGGATGCCATCCTTCCCTGGAGCTTTACCTGAGGTCAGTTTCTCTAAGGCCTTCTTTAGTTCTGCCGCAGTAGGTTTCTCATCCAGTTCGGTCATAAAAGGGAGGTTTTCAATGGCGTTGAGGGCATCGTTGGTCACGTGGTTCTCTCTGGAGTACAGTTCAGAGTAGTACTCCACCCAGCTCTCCATCTGCTTGCCCTTGTCGTGGATGGCATCGCCTTCGGAAGACTTCAGTGATGCTGTCACTTTCTTCGTGGGACCCATTGTTTTCTTTATGCCATCGTACATGCCTCTGATGTTTCCGATATCTACTGCTGACTGGATGCTCTGACAGAGCTGAAGCCAGTATTCATTGGCGCACTGCCGTGCTAACCTCTGCACTTTGCTTCTGGTAGACCTATATGCCTGTAGTGTCCTCTGGCAGGGGGAACGCTTGTATTCCAGGTGGGCACTGCGACGATCTTCGATGACTGGCATGAATGTGTCGGAGTTGGCCTCAAACCAGTCGTTGTTCTTTGTCTGCTTCTTACCAAAGATCCTTGTGACTGTGCTGTACACAGTATCTCTGATGTGGTCCCATCTCTCTTTGGCACTGCCTTAGGGAGGTTCTGAACTGAAAGCCTTGGAGACGGTGTAAGTGAATTCCTCAGCCTTGTCTGGATATATCGTCTTGCTCACATCCATGCGTGGTATACCCGCTTGCCTAAAGTGATGGATCTTCTTTGGCTGAAGCTTCATTTTACAGCAAACTAGCGAGTGATCGGTTTCGCAGTCAGCCCTGTGGAATGTACGAGTAAGAAGCACACCCTTCATGGCAGACCGTCTCGTGATGATCAATTCCAGCTGGTGCCAGTGTTTGGACCGGGGATGCCTCCAAGACACTTTGTGCTGTGGCTTCGTCTGAAAAAATGAATTGGTGATGCTGAGGTCGTGGTACGAGCACATCTCTAGTAGTCGCTGCCCGTTTTCATTCATCTTCCCAATGCCAAACTTGCCAAGACACAAAGGCCAAGAGTCATGATCGGCACCCACCCTAGCGTTGAAGTCGCCCAGTAATATCAAGTTCTCTTCCTTGGGAATTTTGTAGATTAGCTAGTCAAGCTCGTTGTAAAACGCATCCTTGGTATCTGTGGTGGTACTGAGTGTGGGAGCGTAAACGCTGATCAGGTTGACTGGCCCGGTTGTGGTGTGGAGGCGGAGAGATAGCAGTCTTTCATTTCCTTGTTGGCAGGGTATTATCATCCCCAGCAGAGAGTTCCTGACGGCGAATCCAACACCATACTCACTGGCTTCGTCGGTGCTCTTTCCTTGCCAGAAGAACGTGTAGTTCTTTTCTCTGAGGGACCCGGAATCTGGTAGCCGTGTCTCCTGTAGTGAGGCGATGTCGACATGGAGTCTTGCAAGTTCGTCGTTGATGACTGAAGTCTTTCGAACATCACTGATTGCCTGGAGATCATTTGAGAACCCAGTCAGCATGGTCCGGACATTCCAGGTACCTAGCTTGAGGATTGTTGACTTCCTTATTGCTTTTCTTTTGTTGTTTCTTGGTGCAGAAGTTGCAGTTCGCTTGTCATGTACTCGCGTGCCTTAAGCCCTACGCACCCAGCAAGGCAGGCGAACTGTGGCGGGACGGCACCTTATTGGCTGGAGGCTGCCCAGCTTGAGGCGGGCAATAGCTGTCCAATGAGACCTGTTGATCTCTCCCACCGTCGGAAGCAACCCCTGGCGTCTGACTCTACTCCAATCGAGTGGTGACTTATAACCGGTAACTGTTGCTTCCGGTGTTGTGTCAACGCTGTGAGGCGAAGCTGGAGTGTCCTCACCAGAGCGCAAGCCTGGGCAGGGTGATATGGAGAATCAGCTGTTGCCCATGCAACTGACTCCCCCTCTCCACGCAGATGATGGATCCAAGGAAAAGGACAAGCCGATATGTCATGGCACCAGCGACGTCGCAGGAGTTGCCGAGATGACACTGAAAGCAATGCCAAATCGCCTTAGGGACTCCGTCTCCGGATTTTCTGTTGGGGTTTACTCCCTTAGCCTTTCCCATGAATGGGTATAGTCGCAAGGCAGCGAAGGTTTGAAGTCGGAGTTTACCTTCTCCTAGAGGGCAACCACCCAAGGTTAATGAGCCCCATCTGCCCGAAGCATCTGGTTTTGAGGCGCCAGAAACTCGCCTGTCATCCCTTCTCCAGTCAGTTTAAACAGGTTCCGCCGGGCTTGGTAGTTAAGCCACTCGTGAAGGCCTGGAGCTGGATTTGGTTGTCAGAGGCTCTCTCAGGCGCAAGCCATTGGGGGATTTCCAAGGGAAGTGGGTGCTTGTCTCCCACATCCGCCCCCGGGGATAACAACCCTTGGAACCCGGCAATTAAATAACATTGCGTTGAAAATGTAGTGGAAAAATCAGAATTCGAATCGTCTCCTTTTTACACTGCAGGAGTAGGCGTTACAACACTGTTTTGTGGAAGAATCCAAAGGTACGAAAATGGCAGTCAATCCAGTCGATCTAGAGTACACTCCTTATTTTCGCACTACTTTTGTGTTTTGCAAAGTTGGTATTGTAATGACATTTCAAGACACTTTGGGGCGAATATTGAAATTGCGAAACATCTTACATTTAATCAAAATTGAGGCAATTAAAGAATAAATCGTTGGCAGTGACGCTAGACCATGGAGGTATGAACAGTTACAGCGGTGATAACAATGAATATCACTTAACATCTAAGTGTCATCTTAACAATGCACAATGGGTGTATTACAGACTCAGTGAGTAACAATTTTTTTCTTCTCACTATGTCATTTAACTGAAACACACAATTTACATTGATATAAACTAATACAAAATGAGACTGATAAACAAATGATTTGACAATCGTCTTCTGCACTGATTGTGCATTACTTCTTTTTGAGCATGGATATCACTCGCTATGTACAATTGAAATACTACTGAACGCGGTGTAACAAATCATGGATCTACTGTGTAATAAAAATCCACAAAAAAATAAATAATAATAAATAAAATAAAATAAAACAACACTGCAAAAAATAAAAAAGTCCTCTTGATGTTGAAATGTTTCAGTTTAGGTTAATTAACACAAAAATAGTTACAGTTACAATCACAAAAAACACCTTTATTCGAATCCGAAAGGCCAGATCACAGGTTAATTGAGAGAACAAACGATCACTTTCTGTGGGGAAATAATCAATGTATCTTGACTACAACACACACATGTAGCCACGATATCTAAAAGAAGAGTGTTTATACGCAAACTATCCTCCAATGCTGGCTTTCATGATATTGTATCTACCATACGAGCTATTTACTCCATGGAAACACATGGCAGGTAGCGAGTGCTTTCGACCCTGTGAGTGCTTTGTGGTATATGATCATTTCTTGAAATTTTTACTAATATTTTGAGGTACATACCTATGTATGTTGGTATGTATATATGTATGTATGTATGTATGTATGTATGTATGTATGTATGCCAACCTATTTAAATATGTATCCCTACATCTTTGTTTGAGGGGCCACGAGTGGCCGAGTGGTTTAAAGCGCTCACCGTTCCAGATCCCTGCCATCTCACTTCTGTCTGCGTGAATTCGAGTCTCATGCTCGGCTAACGTGGGTACGTGAGAAAGCTTGCCAGTAGCTTCTCGTGGGTCGGTGGTTCTTTCCGGGGTTTTCCAGGGTTCTTCCTCCACCAGTTATACTGACCGCCATGTATAGCCTATTTTGTGCTGAAAAAAGGCGTTAACCCCTACAACAACAACAACAACAACATATTTGTTTGCTTTTATATTGGTTTATCGGTCGGACTATCAGTTGGTAACTCAGTAAGACAGTCAAACAGTCTGCATACGTGCATTCGTGCATGTACGCATGTATGTTTGTTTGTTCGTCTGTTTGTTATCGATGTCAGTGAAGGAACAAGCGACAGTGCGGGATTGCAATCAGCTGATACGTTAGAGTTGTCCGTGTAGTTCGATGATTAATTGTGCTCTTTCATAGCAGTAGAGTATCTTTGTTATTCGATCTTGCATCTCCTTCGTAAAATAAGCAAACAAGCAAACAAAAAACATACCCCCTAAAAAAAATATATCGCAACCTTCAGATATCTTGGAATGAGACATCGGTAGTCAAAAATAGTTTGTACTATCAGCTTTTTCTGCTGATATTCTGTTTGACACCTTTAGCAAATGTTACCTGTATCATGATGTAATTGTTATGACCTCAGTTTATGGGTTTCCCTCGTAAGTGTAAGTTCTGTTAAGCATCAGTTTTGATTGTATCTTATACAATCGCCAGAACATTTCATGCTTTATATATCACAGTATAGAGAGCCGTTTGTTCAGGTTTAATATTGACAACTTCTGGTTGAGTCGTAGATTAGCGGCAAAATACTTAAGATCGAGATCCTGTTACTTCAATATTTGTGTATGAATTTGGATTATTTGGGACTAATGGTCAAGCTTCCAAGGCAATGTCGAGTAGGCTAGGTCAACGTAGCTATCAAAGAATAATGACCACTACTCTTAGGCCACCTTTTTCCTACTCCGACAACCCGAGTTCAAGTAAGCGGAATATATTTTTTCCCACCTAAGTCATCTATCTCGTAACGTTTAAATATGACATTAAATGAAAATAAACAGACAAAATATGATAGCTTTGGTTTGGTTTGGACATTCCAAGGCAGCCAAACTTGGCTGGTCCAGTGGTGGGATTCGAGCCCGCGCCTTTCTGGTAACGCGTACATGTTTCCTGCCTTCAGTGATGACTCATCACTTGTATTAAAATAGTATAGAGCTTTAAATTTTGTCTACTTCAGAACACCAGTTCATCTGTTTTTCAATTCATCTTTGCCCATCGTAAGTGCTGATTTTTTAATGGTCACAAGCCCTTATATTTGCTTATATTTTCCATATTGCATTTATTGCTTTTTTATTGAAAAAGAGCCAAATGTAGTAGTAATATTAGCAGTATTGTCATTATTAGCATAACCTATATTATTATTATTATTATTATTATTCCAGATATAACTTCGACGATAGACTGTTTATAAAACTTTTGGAATCCATTCGAACGATCTCTGATTCTGCTCTTTCCAAGTTCCCTGAATCCTTCCAGACCTTCAATCCCATCATTCCTCTGTCACTTCAAACCAAAGAGGTACATATCTAACTCTCGATCGTCTGCTGTCTATATGCCATGTGTTGGTACATCTGTCACTTCTCTCCATTCACCGGTTATTATTCTTTTTATCGTTTGACTCATTCTTCTATGCTTTTAAAAAAATAAAGAAACAGCTAACCAAATTACTATAATTATTCGTGACAAGGTAACACGTACTGTTGGATTGGTCAGCATTATTTATACAATATTGAATTAAACCTGAAAAGTATGTCACAGTGACCATTTTTGTGTGCCACACTCATTCATTCTAAATGTAGTCAAATTGTTTCTTGGCGGTAGAATGTGAAGATTTGTTATAACCCAGCAATGTTAAGTTAACTTGTCCAAATTTTGTCTCCTGCACTAATGCCTGCAAAGAAGGATATAAGAACCTGTAAAGGTGGTTCTGTTGGTGTATTTTGAACCAGTGTCGACAGGAAGAACAAACGAAATGACAGACAAAAACAAGACAACGAACGCAAGCAGGGGCGGATCCAGACATATCGTTGAGTAATAATTAAAGAGCTGGTTCTAGGGAGGGTAAAAAATTATGCGAGGAGTCTGTGGGACGAAAGCATTTGTGTGGGCCCAGGAGTGCGCAGCCGACGGACGCACCTGTATTTTAAGCGTTTTCAGGGCATAATTTTAACCGTCTAAAGAAAACTTAATCATGGACATTTTGAGGGTATTTCGTCGCGTCCGTGTGTGTGCGTGCGTGCATGCGCGCGCGTGTGTGTGTGTGTGTGTAGGGGAGCTATGTCTCGTGCCCCCATCAGTATTACTATATTCTGATTTTGTATATGAAATGGTATATACGTTCACCTGGAAGTTCATTTGTAAATGTCTCGTGAGTGTCAGAAGATTTATAATTTTTGTTCTAATTATCATAATGGCAAAATACTCCCGTCTTATTTTATTTGTCAGAATAAGAAATACAGGGAAGCAGCTGATACGGTGAAGGGCGTGATTCTAAATATAATGAAGGAAATAATGCGGATTCCTTCTGGGCCGAAGGAAGGTTTGATTGGAAAACTTTTGAAGGACAAGGACACCTCTATAACTGGTGAGATCATTATACATACACACACACACACGCACACACACACATACATACATACATACATACATACATACATACATACATACATACATACATACATTTCTATGTGTCTTTTTATCCAATTTAACAGGACTTACATCAATATTTCGTTGTCCCGAATTGCTTAATATCTATTTGCACAGAATGTAGAAATCTTAACTATACATTTAAAATGGCTTTACTGAATGTGGCGTACATAAATAAATAAACTTATTGTTGATATCATTAAAGCAAATAAACGCTAATACGTTAGAGTATCGTACATATTCACTTATAAATCAAATTTCATGAGCAGATCTGGGTCTATGCTGTTTAGGAGTATTCAGTAGAAAAACACAAAGAGGACCTGATTTGCATGTGCATTATATGAGGACATGTTAGAGTCTATGTTGTTTGCAGCTACATTCGACTTCTGAGCGAGAACAGACGGAACTTATATGGCGGCCAGTATATTTGGTGGAAAACCCGGGAAAACACCGGGAAGAACCAAGCTACTGGCAAGCTTTCTCAGGCATACAAGGAATGAAAATGAGGAGTGCATATATATATATATATATATATATATATATATATATATATATATATATATATATATATATATATATATATATATATATATATATATATTTCTGCATGTTTATTTTATAGCGAGCTCTTAAATTTATTCTGCATATGCGTATATCCGACACCAGTAGTATAGTGGGGTACCGTAGCGTCAATGGGAATTAGCATTACAGACCCCCCCCTGGGCCAGTATAGCGTCAAGAAAGTAGGTCAACACCCTGGGCCTGTATAGCGTCAATGGAAAAATTAGGTAGAGGGACTAGAACACCCTGGGCCTGTATAGCGTCAATGGAAAATGGAGTAGAGGGACTAGACCACCCTGGGCCTGTATAGCGTCAATGGAAATTTGGTAGAGCGGTGACTAGGAGACTGGGGGTTTGTAGAGCGATAAGCGACAGGTGGCATGTTTCTTTTTTAGTAGAGGAAGGGTTTTATATATATTCGTTTAGGGGGGAGACCAAATGAAAATTAAGATCTTTTCGAGGCATTGGAAGTGGCCCTGAAAAGGGCCGTTGTTTGTTATGTGATGTTAACACTATTCCGTTAACATACAGGACATCGCATAGGTCTTCTTATCTTCCTCAAATTTCTCAAAGTTTGTCTTAAACTGTGTCTCACTTCTGGTCCGTAGATGAGAGTCCGCTTAAGACAGCCTTGTCTTTCCACATAACATCTTCTTTTCCAAAGAGTGGCACCGGTGATCCGGATGACAGTCCATTTTGTTTTCACATACATGGGTAAGTCTGTACGGAACAGCATTGAGGATACCAAAGTAGAGGATTCTACGTCGATCAACATCTTCTCTGTGACGAGAACAGGTGAAGGGAATGAAGTGAACCGCGTTTATTTATAGTGGAAGACCGGATCGAAACGGATTGAAAGGGTTCACCAATCCCAACACGCGTTACAAAATTCAGTCACTTCGCGGAGTCTGTCTTCCAATCCGAAGAGAGCTACCTGTGACGTCACATTTCCTATATAGGCACACTAGCGTCTGTGCGCAGTGAATCGATGCAGTAGTGTTTTGTGAAACATGACGGAACCTAAGAAGACAATGAATTGGGGTGCACCGGCTGTGGAGACGAGAAGTAATGGTACAGCAGCAGCTACCAAAGTGAACACAGTGCTACTTCCCGAAGAGGTTGATTTCAACTGGGATTTAGTGGATTTTTTATCTTCTTCCCAAGAATTTGTTCCGGTACCAGTACCTTCGCCACTTTCTCCTTCATTACCACGTGTCGACGATTTTAAACAAAGACAGAGAGAAGAATTGGAGAAATTTTTACAGCAGCAGAAAGAAGCAGAGCAAGCATTTCTTCTTGAACAGAAACAGCGAGAAGAAGAAGAAGAGGCAAGAAGGAAACAACAGGAAGAAGAAGAAGCAGTAGAGAAGAAACAAAGTCTAGGAGAGAAGGAGAACAGCGAAAGTCAAACGGTCACGGTACTCTTGGACATTTTGGCCGAGTTAAGAAGTCTGAAACAAATGTATCAGACTTCTTTATTACGACCCAAGAGAAAAAGACCTTCCCGAGCCAAACAACCTAACCCTGTGACTACACCACAGATACCACCCCTAGTGATATCTACTAAATCATTGACAGGAGCAAGTCCACAAGTAGGCCTTGGCCGTGGCAAAGGCTTAAGACAGTTAAAGCGAATTGATTCTCGTTCCTGAGTTTGTTCTAAGGAAAAAAACAAACACTCAACAGTCCTTTTCAGGGCTACCCAATACTCTCGAAAAGAGTGACTATTCATTTTGCCAAAATCAATTAAAACTCAAAATCCCTTCTTTAACCCTATGATGTACGTGTTGTGAGTGTATGAGTGTAGGTCCTTATTATTTCTAAATAATGAAAACCAAGAGACACTTACGTTTTTTTCAGTTTGGTCTATTCTGTTACAAATTTTTTACAATTCAATATCACAACATAACACAACACAACACTTTTAAAAAAGTTCATAGATTTCTTCTGTCTCTTTTTTCTTTCACTCTCTCTGTTTTTTCAATTTCTTCACTTTTACACTTTTTTCCTCTTCTTCGTCTTCTTCTTCCTCACATTTTTCTCGTCTTCTTTTCTTTTCTGTCTTCTCTTTCTGAACGTGTCTGGGTTCTTCTTTTGTCAAGGCTACCTCTGTTTCTTCTTCCTCCTTCTCCTGCTCCTGTTGTTTCTTAGGGCACTCTGAAGACCAATGTCCTTTCTCTTGACAATGATAACAGGTATCTTGACTTTTGTTTCTTTTGACACTGGCCTTGCTTCTTTGACGGTCTGGACATTCTGTAGCCCAATGCCCTTTCTTTTGACAGATATAGCAAGTATCTTGACTTTTATCTCGAAAGGAAGGAGAGTAGTCCGTCGGCTTGTCTGAAGAAAACTTTCTTATCACACCTCGCAATGCTCTAATCAGAAGTTCGATCTGTGTGGGTTCTTCCATTGTGCTGGTCGGCTTGAGAGCGAAATGAATACTGAGAGGGGAGTCACTAGCCCTTTATATATGCCCTGGTCTGACATAGATATATAGGGGTTCATGGTGTTTCACAGGTAGTCATTTGACTTTTTGCCGTCAAGATGAAACGATCGCATCATTTCGAAAAGAAAGAAGAAGAAGAAAGTAAGAGGCAGAAACGTGATTTATCGCCTCGCACAGTAGCTGAAGTCTTGGCACAAATTCATGCCAGCGATTTTGAAGATGAGATGAGTGAACCAGAATCGAAGCCTAAAGAGTCTACACCAAATCAAAGTCCATTACCACCCGTAAACCCTGAAAAGTACTACCATATTCGGGAGACGGACAAACGCTCTTCCAGAAAATTTAGAACCACGGCCTACACGTACGCAGTGAAATTTAAAGATTTCAAGTCTGACGTACCCTTGGAAAAAGCAGAAGGGTTCATCACCGATGTGTGGGATTCTTTGTTAACCACACTAAAACGGCAATGTCGAGCCAAAGAAGACGATCGCTTGAGACTTTCTATTCATCACGACAATTTGAAGTCTCCCGTTTGGATCGAGTTTAGCAGTCCAACAGAATTGACACCTTCCAAAATCATGGACAAGATTCAACACGTACAACAATCCAACGACAAATTTCACATCACGGACGGAAAAGCGACACTGTACATGACCCACGTGTCTCTTCCCCAAGGGACAGGTAAAAAAAAGTTGATGTTGGTAGACAACTTGCGTAACCTCAAGCGTAGTCTCGTCCAAATTAACAATCCAAAAGACAAGATGTGTTTAGCCCGTGCCATCGTGGTGGGACAAACGTATGCCGACAAGAACGATACGGTAGAATGGAAAAGAGCCTGGAAAACTATTCAACAATCGGACCGAGCCAAACAACGAAAAGAAGCAGAACTCCTGTTACAGCAAGCGGGGTTAGCTAAAGACACACCCTGTGGCATTCCTGAAATGCAAAAGTTGCAAGACGTCTTGGCTCCACGTTACACCTTGAAAGTTCACCCTCAAGAAGTGCGCGGACCTCTGTTGTTTCGAGGTCAAGATTTTAAAGACGGAAAATACATTCACGTCTATCATCACGATGAACATTTTGATGCCATTACCAGTATCACTGCATTCCTGTCATACAGTTATTACTGTGAGAAATGTGACTATGGCTATAACAATCGAGAGCAACACAAGCATTGTGGATCGAAATGCTCAGGATGTTTAGCTTCTACACCCTGTCTGGACGAAGGACAAGAACGAGTGCATTGCTCTGTTTGTCAGCGCACGTTTGTCAGTCCTGCCTGTTACCAACAACACCTAAAGACGCAAGGTTCACAGCAGAAATGTACTTGTCAGCTCTTGAGATTGTGCCCTACTTGTGGACAAGGCATACGTACCAACAATGCCAAGGCGCACGTCTGTTCAGGAAAGAAGCGATGTCACATTTGTCGCCAAACCGTGGACTTGGAACACCAATGCTACATTCAAAAATACCATTCCAAACATGAAGAAGAAGAAGAGAATGACCAGAAGAAGAAAGGGAATTTCATCTTTTTCGATTTCGAATGCATGCAAGAGACTGGCATTCACATTCCTAATTTCTGCGTGGCTCACCGAGCGTGCGAGAAGTGCATCCAAGAGCCTATCTTGACTCATTGCCCTTACTGCAGCAAGATTCCTGGAGGACGTGAAAAAATCTTTCGGGGATCGAACACACTGGCCGATTTTGCCCAATGGATCTTAAACCCTATCGACGAGACGTGGAGCCAAGAAGATATCGAACGTTACGGAGATTGTCATCGCCATGCCACGGTGATGGCTCACAATTTCTCGGGATACGATGGACAATTTCTGTTGAGATACTATACGGAACAAAGTACCGAACGTCCGAAAGTCACTTTGAACGGAGTCAAAATCATTTCCATGCAAGTGGGACAAGTACAGTTTAAAGATTCAATGAGTTACTTAGCTATGCCTTTGAGCCGCATGCCTAAAACGTTTGGCATGACAGAAATGGCCAAAGGCTATTTTCCACACTTTTTCAATACCGAAGCCAATCAACACGCCGTTCTACCCCATTTGCCTGAGGCTCACTACTACGACCCCGACAACATGCGTACCGAACAACGAGAAGCTTTCTACGCATGGTACCAGACTCACGCTTCGGACCCTTTTGACTTTCAAGAAGAAATGTTAAAATATTGTCGTTCCGACGTAGACATTTTACGTCGCTGCTGTGGAAAATTTCGAGAACTGTTCATGGAACACGGAGGGATCGATCCTTTGAAAGAAGCCTGTACCATTGCCAAAGCGTGTTCCTTAGTGTATCGTCAACGATTCATGCCCGAAAACACCCTAGCTGTCATCAGTCCTCAAACGACCAATTTTGTCAAACGTCAATACTCGGTCAAAGCCCTACGTTGGTTACATTACTTGTGTGAGAAGGAAGACAAATGGATCCAACATGCTCGCAACGGAGGAGGCGAAAAGACCATCGGAAGGTATTCGGTAGACGGCTGGGACTTAGAAAACCCTCAAGATCGTGTACGAGTTTAACGGGTGCTTATTTCACGGATGTCCCATCTGCTACCCTCAACGTGACACTAAAAACCAGTTTTTACAACGGACCATGGAAGACTTGTACCAGGCCACTTGTCAGCGACGCTTGAAGTTAGAAGAGCAAGGATACCAAGTAGTGGAAATGTGGGAACACGAGTACGATCAGCGATTGAAAACCGATCCCGAGTTTAAGCGCATCGTGGAAAGTTACAAGCTGGTGGACCCTCTGAACCCGCGGGACAGTTTGTACGGAGGACGGACGAATGCCACCTGTTTGCTGTACCAAGTCGACGAGGAGAAAGGAGAAGAAATCAAATACTTGGACGTGTGTTCTCTGTATCCGTACGTGTGCAAATATTGTCACTTTCCCGCAGGGCACACACAATTGCTGACGGAACACATCGACGTGGACAATATTCGACAATACGAAGGATTGATCAAGTGTAAAGTCTTGCCTCCCACGAACTTGTACCATCCCGTTTTACCACATCATTGCCAAGGAAAACTGATGTTTCCCTTGTGTCGTACTTGTGCTGAAACGTGCAACCAAGACCACCCTTGTCAGCACACTCAGGAAGAACGAGCCTTGACGGGAACGTGGGTCAGCGTGGAATTGTTTAAAGCTCTGGACTTGGGATACCAACTGTTAGAAGTGTACGAAATTTACCACTTTCCCAAGACAGAAAAATACCACAAGGGCGACGATTCTCAAAAAGGCATTTTTGCAGACTACGTGAATGCCTTTTTGAAACTGAAACAAGAAGCTAGCGGATATCCTTCCTGGTGTCACACTCCCGACGACCAAACAAAGTTCAAAGAGAAATACTGGAAGCAGGAAGGCATCACTTTAGACCACATCGAGAAAAACGAAGGAAGGCGATCGTTTGCCAAAGTGATGTTGAATTGTTTGTGGGGCAAAATGGCACAACGACCGTGTTTACCCAAGACGGAGTATTTGACAGAACCTTTCCGATACTTGCAGATGATTCACGACAAAACCAAATACATGAAACACGTGGACGTCGTTCGTGAGGACTTGCTCTTAATCAATTACGAAGAAGAACTGGACTTTGTAGAAGCCGACGAATTTGGAAATGTCATCATTGCGGCCTACGTGACAGCCCATGCTCGCTTAAAACTGTACGAAGCTTTAGAACTATTAGGAGATCGTGTGCTGTATTTTGACACGGACAGTTGCATCTACATTGATCGCCTGGGTCAACCTCACCCTGTCATCGAAGGAGACCGTTTAGGAGCCTGGACGGACGAGCATCCCGACCACAAGATTCTCAGTTTTGCAAGTGGCGGTCCCAAAAATTACGGCTACGAATACCGGAACAATCAAGGAGATGTGCACACGGAGTGTAAAGTGAAAGGATTGACTCTTAATTATCGCACCAGTCGAGTAGTGAACTTTAGCATATTGAAAGAAGCCTTGCAGTCTGGACAGGATCGAAACTTTAAAGTGACCACCCACGAACCGCACAAGATTGTACGTTTACCCACACACCAAATCGTCAGTCGACCCTTGGAAAAAGTTTATCAAATCGTGTACCAGAAGCGAGTTCGGCTTCCCAACCACTTCACTTTACCGTACGGTCATGCTGATATTGGTCAGCATATAAAAAGGGACAACGTTCAAGGTCGATAGTTCATTGTGACTACCATTGCTAAGCGAGAAAGATGAATCCATTCACACAGCAAGTATCCAGTAAGAGTAAACTCAAGTACGATGCTGTGCCTTGCGATGATAGGGATGCCGTACGCTATGACCTTAGTGATTCAGTACCACATCATCATGGGAACTTTGCTATAACTACTACTTCTACTACCATGCCTACCATGGAAAGTGATGCTGTACGTGTCAAACCTGACGGATGTGAAAGCGATGCCACTCGTTATCGCACACCTTTTCACTTTACTGGTTTTCATGGTGGATGGCCACCTCCACAGGAAACCAAGCGACTACCACCCTACGGATGTCATGTAAAACTGAGCAAACTCCTAAGGATTTCACCGTACTCTCATCGAAATGAACCTGTGAAAGACGAATATTCGTTCCCTGTGCGTTTGCCAGAATACTGTGATTTTGAAAGTCGATTGCAAACCTTCCAAGGAAAATGGCCAAAATATCTAGGAGGACCTACCCCCGAAGAGTTAGCCAGAGCTGGATTTATCTACTTGGGCGAAGGAGATAAAGTCAAGTGCTTCAGTTGCGGTGTCTCACTTCACCAGTGGGAGAAGAAAGATTGCGCTTACCTGGAACATACTCGATGGTCTCCAGAGTGTCACTACCTGCCTTTAGTGGGACCTCGTCATTGAAGTGACCCTACCATGTTGTGTAAAAAGCTAGCTACGGAGTTAGGAGTCAAACGTTGGACAATCCCTAGACAAGTATTTAAACCCGATGTAAAAATAATCTTCAAAGATTACCAAACGAATTGCAAGAGAAGATCTACAAGGACATATGGCAGGGACTTGCCAGAGTCAAATCTCAATTAGTGACTGTAGAACATTTGTGTCGAGAAATTCATAAGAGGAAATTGACCAAAGTCAACAAACAAGTCCGATTTATATGGATCAAGGGTGCGTTCGTTCTACTATTTCGCTTTAGACCATTTACATTTGAAGATTTTATTGACATTCTTGACCGTTTCCTGGAATGGCAGTGGTCAGAAATTACCCACTACGTTCATTACTTTCGCTCTAGGAGAAGTGTTTGACTGGCAGGGTTATGGATACTTTACAAGAGAACATTCGTGCTTTGCCTGTGGAATTGAGAGAATGCATTTACCGTGAGTTCGTCAAAATACAAGTGAAAAGAAAAGAATCATTGCATCCGTTATGTCACCGATGTTGGAACCACTGGTACCTAAATGCTATAAGAGGATTGATTCTGATGAAAGTGTTCCAGTGGTCAGACATTGATCAACTACTCGTGAGCAAGAAGAATTGTGTTGCTGATAGTGATGATTTTTACTACCAGGTACACTTACTGCATCGAATTCCAGAAGAAGAGTTAGAGGGTTACCAAAATCTTGTACACAATGTAAACTTAGTTGAAGAGGAAACTTCTGAACGACGTGTGATGTGCAAGTTAGTGACTAAATATTTTGAATACGCCGACGGAATACGACCACTTCTGTGCAAAAAGTACACTTATAGCAGCCGAGAAAAGAGGGTATAAAAACGTTCTACCATGCCACGACCTTTATCATTCGTGATACAACAGATTCCGTGGAAGGAAATCAATGACAGTATTCAAACGGTAGAGGATTACCAACACCTATTACGAGAACTGTCTCCATTGAATTGGGGTCGACGTGTAGTGTGTGTCTTAGTGACTTGCTTTCTGGGATTTCGTTTACCAGCTGATTCTCTGTGGACTCTTTACGAACAGTACCTATTACTCCAAAACAAAATATGAAAGTGATCCCTTTAAATGTCCACGAGAGACTCATTCTGCTCAAAGCTTTGCGCTTTCATTTGGATACTTCTCAGCCTCTACGGGAAAACAAGATTCGTCAACTTTTAGGTACTGAAGATGTGTACGACGACGTGTGTGTAGCTTGTGACTTACACCCTCACTGGACAGATGTACGTGACTGGAAACGTTTGGGGTTTGAGGCTTGGGCTAAAGAAGTGGCACATTATGCCCAAGATTTGTCATCCTAAAACATTAAAACGTACCGTGAAAAAAGTCACTTTTAAACCTGTGTTAGTGTCCATACCAGAAGAACAGTCTGTCACCGAGGAAAACCACTCTCTTCAAGACAGGACTGTCATTGACATTCCTGAAAGACCATTTCAGGAGGACCCTTGTGTGACTGAACCAAGGAATGTACAGACTCTCAGAACATTACACACTACTCCTACGATTTCACCTCTTGATCACAAAAAATGTTGTACAGAGACTTGTTTATATTCCACTATGGTCGTTTTGTTGTGTTTTTTATTCCTGTACTTAACCATATGGCTTTTATGTATTTTTGTCTTTCGTGTTGTTCACTGATAAGGATGACAATAAACGTGTCCTGAAAAAGTATAAAAACTCTTGTCTTGTTTGTCTTCGTGTCACAAGTGACATTTTATTACACTACTACTATGGCTACCTCTACTGTCTCTGCTCCCTCTTCCTCCACTGTCAAAGTCATTGACGAACACGTAGATCGGACTAGTTGGGAGGCCTTGTATCTTCGCCATCCCTTTAACATGCTCATTGCTGGACCTAGCAGTTCAGGCAAAACCGAATTTGTCAAACGTTTGATCGAACATAAACATCATTTGATCGATCGTCCTCCTCAACGAATCGTGTGGTGCTATAAAGAGTGGCAATCGGCGTACAGCCTTCTGCGAGAAAGTCAAGGCGATTCCATCGTCTTTGTGGAAGGCATTCCTGTCGAAGACGACGGAATCGTGTCTGACCCTAGTCAAACTCATTTTGTTATTTTTGACGACATGTTAGGAGAAGACGAAGAAGAAATTAAACTCTGGTTTACGCGCAAAGGGCATCATCGTAATGCCAGTGTCATTTACATTACCCAAAATTTGTTTCAACAAAGTAAAGCCCATCGTACCATCAGTCTCAATGCTCATTACTTGGTGTTGGTTAAAAGCCCTAGAGATAAATCGCAAGTACAAGTCTTAGCCAAACAGTTAGGAACGCCTTGGCTGATTCATGCGTACGACGATGCCACTCAAAACCCACACGCTTATTTACTCGTGGATTTAAAACTCACTACTCCCGATTATTTGCGATTTCGTACCCATCTGTTTCACCCCTGGTGCCAAGACGGAGGACCTATCGTGTACACGTCTCCGTCGTCGACTTAATCACCCCCAAAAATCTATAAAAAGCTCGGTCACTTGGACTCTGTCTCACACATTGTCAACATGACGTCCCTTCAGTCTCATCTTCCCATTAAATTGATTCGTGCCTTGTACGGCATCAGTCGCAAAAAAAATCCACAAATACGTGCTCGTGTCTTAGAAGCTAGTCTCAAGGAAGTCTTACGATGGTTTACGGTGACAGCACGTCAATTACTGCAAGGCATCATTCAGATTCCACATCAAACCAAACGTTTTTTTGAGAGAAACAAAGTTGCCTTGACGCAACTAGCCGATCCTCGCATCGACACTCAAACCAAAAAGCAAATCATTTTGAAACCTGGAGAAGTGGATCTTTAGGAGGTGTCATCATTCGTTCCCTCTTAAAATGGGATCCTAATGCTCCCAAAGTTGTCCCCAAGAAAAAAGCCACACCCAAACGTACCCAGAAGAAAAAGAAAAAGAGCAAGGGTGTCAAGACCAGGTCACAACCTCAGAAAAAGAAAAAAGAAAAGCCCACAGAAAAAAGCTTTTACTCGCAAGAGAGTGTCTCCAACAACTTCTCCTCCAGCAGTGACACCCTCTTCCTCTTTAGCGGCAGTAGCCGCGGCTCACAAAGTACCTGCCCCCAAAGTCAAGGTCCAAGAGAGAACGGGTGTGTTACAGAGTTTACTGGATTTGTCCAAGCAAGAACTGTCTCGATTTAGTCCGTTGCGAACTCCTCCACGGCGTGTGTTACCTGTCATCAAGTTGATACGACGTAGAGACAATCAGTGGCGACGCATTCCAGTATAAAATGACCTGAGGCAAACCATACGGATCAGTATTTTTTGTGCTACTGCACGTCCAAAGATGTTCCCTCCAAGAAGTGTACACCGTTACCATCGTCGTTCTTCTTCTTCGGTCCAAAAAGGAAAAGGAAAACGAAAAGACAGTCACGTCATCCTAAGAAGCGCTTAGTCAAACATCGACGTCACCCCCAGAAAAGGCACACTCGTCCAAAGAAAAAGAGGAGTCACCAAAGAGGAGGATTCTTTGGTGATTTTGGAAAACACAGCGTCACCTTTATGACAAAGCGATAGTCCCCCAAAAGGATAAAAGACCGTGCGACAAGTCATTGACGTTAGTGAATTTTTTGGTTGTATGCCACGGAACCAACAAACCCACTGAGAAAGATGTCACCCCCAAAAAGACATTCCTCTTCTACCTCCAAAGGAAAGAAAAGGAAAGGACTGCCACCTCGTTTAGCCAAACATTGGGACATGTTGTCCGTCCTGTCAAAAGCTCCTTCACCCATGCGAAAAAAACTCATTCAAACAGCCTCCAAAGATGTTATTGATACCGTGTGCGAATGTTGTCTGAATGTCTTGAAAGGCACAATACCTTTGTCTAAACACCAGAAAGAATGCTTAGGCAAACATCGACACGTTCTTCGTCAAATGATCGAAAAGAAAATACCTATTCGTCAAAAGAAAAAGATGTTGGTGCAACGCGGAGGAATTTTACCCTTTTTACCCATGTTACTGAAAGGAGTCATGGGTACAATAGGAGGACCCTTACTGAAAGGAGTCATGGGAACAATAGGAGGACCCTTGCTGCAAGGAGTATTGGGAAACATGGGAGGATGAAGATCAAAAGGACCAAGAAGATAAATGGGACCTCTGAAATCAAAAGATCTCAGACGTGATCCTTGAAATCTGATGGAAGGACGAAAACTAGCGGTCAAGACAGACACAACCCCACGAAGGCCTGAGGAAGAAGAGGCACGAGAAGTTTTTCAAACACCGTCAGCAGCTCCCATTCCTAGTAAGATTGCAGCGTCCTTGTTGACCCCTTCCCCTACACCGCAACGAAAAGAACTTAAAGCTTGGGTTAAAAAGATGATGTCTACTCCACCTTCGACAGAGGTGAAAAAGAAAGAAGGGAAACCAGAAGTGAAAAAAGAAAAGAAGACCAAAACCATTCCATTACCACCACCACCACCACCACTACCTTCCACTTCTACGCCCGTGGCACATCGGACACGTAAGACCGTTTCCAAACCACCCCCTCCTTCCATTCAGACTAGCATTCGTGAAAAGTGGATCACTTATTAAAACATGGAGAAGGTGTTAACCAGCATTTACTACGATCCAGCTCATCCTGCAGGTTACGGAGGAGTTCAGAAATTGTATCGTGCTGCCAAAACTCGACTGAAAAGTATCCGTTTACCTCAGGTGCAACGCTGGTTACAAGAACAAGCCACATACACCTTACACAAACCCATTCGACGAAAATTTTCCAGAAGTCGTACCCAAGTGGAGGGTATCGATCACCAATGGCAAGCCGATTTAGCCGATGTCTCTCATTTAACCACCTACAATCGTGGCTACAAATATTTGTTTTGTGTCATCGACGTCTTTTCCAAATTTGCTTGGGTCGTACCATTGACTTCAAAATCGAGCAGTGAGTTAGTGCGAGCCCTCAAACTGGTGTTGAAACAAAGTGGTCGTCACCCTCTTCGATGGCAAACGGACAAAGGCACCGAATTTCTAAACCAAGCTTTCCAAAAAGAATTGAAGAAACGTGACATTCATTTTTTTCACCACCGAGAATCCCGAAACCAAAGCCAGCATCGTGGAACGTTTCAACGCACCTTGAAAGAACGCATGTGGAAATATTTTACACATCAACACACTCTCAAGTACATTGACGTCTTGCCACACCTCGTTCAATCGTACAACCAATCTTACCATCGGAGCATTGGACGTGCCCCCCAAGAAGTGACTCCCGACAACGAAGTGACCGTCTTCGAGCGCCTGTTTGGACCGTCCACGACAGTGCCTGTCCCCAAGAAAGGTGGAGTGTTAGCCACGGGAGATTGGGTACGCATTGGCAAAACCAAACGCACTTTCGACAAAGGTTACTTACCCAATTGGACCACCGAATTGTTTCGTGTCACTGAACGTGTGCGTGGTCGTTATCCTCCCGTCTATAAATTAGAAGACATGAACGGGGAAGTGTTAAAAGGAACGTTTTACTTACCCGAGTTACAACGTGTGACCAAAAAAGAAGACGACGTGTACGAGATCGAAAGCATTCTCGATCGAAGAACTCGTAAAGTAGGAAAGAAACGTGTCAAAGAAGTCAAAGTACGTTGGAAAGGATATCCTCCCAGTTTTGACTCTTGGATCGACGCTTCGCAACTCATTGACTATAAAAAGAAGTGACCATCATGCCCTTCAACACAGTCTCAGCTACTGCAGTGACCACTCCTTCCCCCAGTTCTTCTCTGCAAGATCTACAAAAACAACCCTTGTGGGTGTGGTGTGGAGAACGTGTGCCTAAAACTCAAATCGTCTTTTTCTGCCAAATCTTTGTGGTGTATTGTGTCATCGGTGCTGCCATTGCCAATTTGAGTTTGCAACAAGGAGATAAACAATTGTGGACCATTTTACTCAGCAGTTGCATTGGTTACCTTCTTCCCAATCCGTCTCTGAAATATTCCTCTAACGGAAACAACAACAACGGGAGCCTTGTGTCCAACGTCAGTTCCAACAGTCACCCTAACCATCCTCTTTTAGACACTCCTCTCACTTCCAGTGACTCCTCGGATACTAGAACTGTGGAATTATGAACAACCAATTTTACTTAACGTTACCCAGTGACAGTTCCATGGAGGTGTTTCCCAATAACACTTTGTGCTGTTTCTCGGCCAAATTACCTCAGGCCATCCGATTGGATCACGAAGCCCGTTGGGAAGTGGCTTTGGTAGAAATTATTCACCCTACACAAATCAAAAACATCGTCGAAAATCAAAACACTTTGACGATAGAAGTTTGGGACGATCAAGTGCAACAAGTCATGGATGAACGCGCTAGTGCTGGTGGTGTAGCTGACTTTATCAAAACACCAAACCCCATAACTAAACGAACCACTTATCTGTTGAAAATTCCTGCAGGTTATTATTTTAGTGGTCAACATTTGGTGAACACCATAGCTGAGAGGTTCAATTTCATGTTTAGTAAAGCTTTGGAGAAAGCCAAAAAAAGTGTCACAATCGAGTACCACAAAATATCTCGTCGCCTACTGATGAAATTTTCTGAGGACAAAGTATTGGCCATTACATTTTGTCCTGAATTGTATGACATTTTGGGTGGAGACCCTAAGTTAATCAAGATTGCAAACGAAATACCAGCCGTGACCAGTAACGTGGATTTTGCGAAATATTTTCGATTCCCTGTAGAAATGAACCTAGGACTGAATTTGATTTTTGTGTACTCCGATGTGGTGGAGTACAACGTAGTGGGACACACCTCCGTACCGTTACTGCGTGTCATTCCTTTCAAAGTGGATTCTGCCACGAAGGCTGACGAGGAAGGTGGAAACACCTATCACGTTCACCGTGAATTTGTAAATCCTCACTATTTGTCCGTCAGTAAGCCGTATTTCGACACTGTCAACATTACTATAAAAGGAGATCTGGGGCAAAATATTCCATTCACCAAAGGGAAAGTCACAGTGAAACTCCATTTTCGAAAACGATTACTCTAACTTTTTGTCAGTCATGTATCCTGTGTACCAAGGAGTTGCTCGACAGCGAGGACATGGTTTAGGTGATATGCTCAAATCGGCCTTTCGTACAGTGGTTCCCATTTTGAAACCGATGGTGACACGAGGATTGCACGCCTTAAAAGATGCCGCGTTGACGCAAGGTAAAGAATTTCTCCAAAATGTCATCATTGACAAACAAAGCCCCAAAGAAGCTTTCTTGAGAGCAGGCAAAAATGTTTTGCTTCAAACGGGCAAAGACCTTTTGGGTCGGCGAGAAACTCCTATAAATGCCCTGGGCAATGCTGAGTTAGGCATTCCTGCTTCCCTGAGGCCACAGCAAGGACAAGGCAGAAAAAGACGACGAAAACACCCTTTCAGAGGACTTCACGCCCCTAGAGCTAGAAAGACAAAGAAAAGAAAAACCGTCCGAGAGTTAGACGTTTTTGATTATTAAAAAAAAGGAAAATGATGCACCGAGAGTCTTGTGCTTGTTCCAAGTCGGAACTGGATCTGTTTGCCATGCCACCCACCATGATGACGATGCAAGAATCCCAATGGGTCGAATTTCATCCCGTCTCCTCTTTGGTGGATTCCGCTCCCATCGAGTTTGAAATCAAAGGACAGCCCGAAGATTACATCGATCTGAATAATAGTTACTTGTATCTAAAGCTGAAAGTGATCAAAACCGACAACACCAATCCGGGAGCCGATGCCGCAGTAGCTCCCGTCAACAATTTCATGCATTCCTTGTTCAGCGAAGTGGATTTGTACTTGAATAACAAACTGATCAGCAGTAGCACGGATACTTACCCTTACCGAGCGTACCTAGAAAATCTCTTGACGTACGGAAAAGAGGTCAAGAACACTCATCTGGATGCTTGCGTGGTATGGAAACCTGACACCGCAGGTGAGAACACGTTTAACGACAGAGCCCTGACAGCCGATGACGATCCTCACAATGTGGGTTTTAACGATCGTCGAAGGAAAATCCTGCAAGGTCGTAGTTTAGAACTGATGGATCGTTTGCATTTGGACATGTGGTTGCAAGAGAAGTATTTGCTGAACGGAGTGGATATTCGCCTGAGACTCAATCGCAGCAGTGTCGCTTTCCATTTGATGGCTCAAGCCAACGAGTACAAAACCATCATCCAAGAAGCCAGACTTTACGTGCGACGTGTAGAAGTGTTACCTAAAGCGGGAAACGACATCAGTCAAACATTGAGCAGATCGACCGCCAAATATCCGATACGACGTGTCGAAGTGAAAACATTCACCATTGCTGCTGGACTCCGATCCAAGATCGAAGATCATCTGTTCCAAGGACAGTTACCCAAACGTTTAATCGTTGGTATCGTCAGTAATGCAGCCTTCAACGGAGCCCACGATCAAAATCCTTTCCAGTTTAAGCACTACAGAGTGTCCAAAATTGAAGTCAGTCGCGATGGCAAGACTTTGTGTACCAGACCCTTCGAACCTAACTTTGCCCAGAAGAATTACTTGAGATCGTACTTGTCCCTGTACGAAGCTACGGGGCAACTAGGAACCAACACCAGTCACGGTATTTCGTACGAAGATTATGTAGGAGGTTACACTTTGTGGGCCTTTGATTTCACTCCAGACCAAGGCAGCGACGAGGGACATTTCCACCCTATAAAATCCGGTCAACTGCGTGTGGAACTTCAGTTTGCAGAAGCTCTCACTGAGACGGTCAACGTCATCCTGTATGCTGAATTCGATAATACCATAGAAATCAACAGTTTGAGAAAAGTCATTCTAGACTATTAGACACAATGGAAGACTCCTATCCCTCTTTAAACAGTGGAGAATCTTTTGGACATGGAATGGGAGGATAGCGTGAAAACAGAACCCCAAGACGAAGTCAAAGAGGACGAGGTAGTCGTCAAGTCCAGATGGCCAGAACAAGAACAACATTTAGTGTCCTGTTTTGCTAAACACCTAGCGAATACAATTACGGAATTGTCCAAGAAATATTGTTACGGATGTCAAAACGATCATCCCAGTCAAATTCAACACGATAAATGTATGATGATGAGTCAAGAAGAAAAATTGGACGAGTATCTGGACGACGCTTGGAGTCTCATCTCAGAAGAAACCGTGTTGCATGAGTGGTATAAAGGCTTGCGTGATCATTCCTGTCCTCCATTGACTACTCTAGAGATCTATCGCATCGAAGCTCTCTTAGCCCAGAGTGCGGAGACAAGGCAAAGAAACGGATACTTGACAGATCGTTTCAAACAAAAAGTCAGAATTGAATTGATGACTTATCATTACCTGTGAAAAAACAAAAACAACACAACAGAAAATGGATACCTGGGAACTTTATTACCTTTTGAACAATAGTTCGTATACTGCTTCTTGGAATCCTGTCGTGTGCGCTAAAGATGAACTACCTCATCGCAAACCTAAAGACCATCAAGCTTATGTCATCAACACGGACGAAAGTCATCTTCCAGGCACTCACTGGGTTGCCGTCTACTTCCCTCAAGAGAATTGTGTGGAATATTTTGATTCGTATGGATTACCCCCTTTGGAAGACGATATCATTGACTTTATGAGAAGAAATGCCCAGACGACACGATACAATAATGTGAAATTACAAGGCACAGATTCATGGTGTGTGGACAATATTGTGTATATTTTCTTCATCAACGCAGTCTTGGATATCCTTTAGAACATTTAGTGACTTATTTTGATCGTCACTCTTCTAGAAACGATGAGAAAATAGATCGATGGTTTTGTGACCATTATAGTTATCTTTTGTCTTTAGCTAGGAAACGTAGTGTACATCAATGGCCTCATGACTTCCATCAATGGAAATCTCATGATTTCACAACGTTGTCAACCTTGTCAAAAATAATTTGTTTGATGTTACTTGTTACTTGTGACTTATGACTTGTTACTTGTTACTTGAATAAAAAATGTTGTGTTTTGAAAAAATGTGTCTGTCGTTTGTTTTCAAAAAACACTGTGAATATATGCTCTTTGACTTCTTTCTATACCTCATCATGACATTCGCTATCATAGCGTTCCGACACTAAAACCAAGTAGGGATGTTTTCTATCACGTCCGCGTTTGAACCATATAAAGCGGGTGGGTCTCCAGTCTGACCATTCACTGTTGACTCGTCAACCTATGAAGATGCCTTCCAGACTAGCCCAGCTGAACAAAGCTTACGTCAATTTACATCGTGTCAGGCTAAACCTGATACCGAAGCCTGAAGAAATAGGGAATGTTAGGATGCTCTCCACAGTCCAAGGTCTGATAGAAGAGATGTTTAGAGAGGAAATTAAAAAAGAACAAGAAGAATGAACTGAGAAATACAGACTTCAGAAGAAGCAGAGAGAAGAACAACAACAACAGCAGCAGCAGCAGCAGCAGCAGCAGCAGCAGCAGCAGCAGCAGCAGCAAGAACCAGACAGAGGTTTTGTGGACTGTCGAGTAGACACCAAAGAATTCTCTTTCTCTTTTCGCAGAAGCAGACCGTATCCAATAGGAAAGCCTACTGCCAGACGGGGACGCAATCTTAGACAGTAAAAAAGATTGCCATTACTTCCGTGAACAAAAAAAAAGAACAGCCCTTTTCAGGGCTACCCAATACTCTCGAAAAGACATACTCATTCAATTTGCCAAAATTTGTCATTAGAAAATAGAAGTGTGTCTATAAGCACTTCGTTTCTTTTGTCAGTAAAACAAAATATTTGTGTGTTTGTATGTTTAAAAAAATCACCCTTTGTTTTCTATGTCTTGTCCAATCGTGTCTGTCTGTGTTTGTAAGGAAAAAGTAAAAAAGTCAACGTGAGTGTTTCTTTTAAGTCCGCGCGTTACATGTGATGGTAAATTTGAGTGCTAGGGAATGTTTACCTTCACGTCCGTGCTTCAAGTATATAAATTGGTGCGATCGTCAGTCTGGTTACCCACGTTGACGTAGCAGCTGCAACAAAATGAGTAGACTAACAAAACTACTAGAACTCCAGATGCACCTGGAGCATGCCAGGCGTCTCCTGGATGAGCTGGCTATGGAGGCAGCACAGGAGGAAGCCAGGTTAAAAGAAGAAGAGAGCAAAAAGAAGAAGGAAGAAGAGAAAGAAAGGAAAAGAGGGATCCTGCCTCACCTCTTCATGAGACCTCAGTGTGAGGTCAAACCTGAGGTGAGGACACCTGCACAACCACATCCACAACCACAGCCACAGCCACAACCTGTACCAAGAGTCGCTGTCCTCCAGACAGAAAACTGGGAGGAGGAATTGGAAAGACAGAGGCAAGAGTGGGAGCCTCGACGTCAGCACCCCAGGGTGCTAAATAGAAGAAGAAGGGAACAAGTATTCACTATCCCTCAAACTGAGGAGTGGGATAGTGAAGCCAATCAACCTCCCTCTGCGCTCCCAACCACACGCATCAATTGGGAACAGGACTGGAGCCGGCGATGCGTGTGTGGTGCCCGCCCTGGGAGATGTCATCATTAACCAGGTGCATTTGCAGTTCTAAAAAGCAGCCCTTTTCAGGGCTAACCAGATCTCTAGAAAAGAGAACTTATTCAATTTGCCAATTCGTGTGAATGTAGTGTAGTGTGAGTGTGACTATAAACACTCACTCTTTACTGATGTGTGTGTGTGTGTGTGTGTGTGTGTGTGTGTGTGTGTGTGTGTGTGTGTGTGTGTGTGTGTGTGTGTGTGTGTGTGTGTGTGTGTGTGTGTGTGTGTGTGTGTGTGTGTGTGTGTGTGTGTGTGTGTTTGCATGCGCGTTCGTTGGTGTGAATAGTATATGGGTGTGTGTTTTTCTTCTCTTCCTTCGTTGGTGTGATAGTATTATGTGTGTTTTATGCTTGCTCGTTCGTTGGTGTGAATAGTATATTGTGTGTTTTATGCTTGCTCGTTCGTTGGTGAGGATAGTATGTGTGGTTTATGCTTGCTCGTTCGTTGGTGTGGATAGTATATTTGTGTGTTTTATGCTTGCTCGTTCGTTGGTGAGGATAGTATAATGTGTGTTTTATGCTTGCTCGTTCGTTGGTGTGGATAGTATATAATGTTTTTTTCTCATCCCGATTGTGTGGATGGTATGTTTGTGTGTTTTATGTTTGCTCGTTCGTTGGTGAGGATAGTATATTGTGTGTTTTATGCTTGCTCGTTCGTTGGTGTGGATAGTATATAATACGTTTTTTTCTCATCCCGATTGTGTGGATGGTATGTTTGTGTGTTTTATGTTTGCTCGTTCGTTGGTGAGGATAGTATATTGTGTGTTTTATGCTTGCTCGTTCGTTGGTGAGGATAGTATATCATATGTGAAGTGAGTGTAAGGCATGTTTTCCTTCACGTCCGTGCTTGAAGTATATAAAAGCATAGCGTTCGTCATTCGCGCCATTCTACACAGAATAAAAAGGAAGAGAAAAATGGATTTAATCAACAAGTTAAGAGATAGTTGGTGCTGGATGGTAGATGGAGTCTATGTAGTGGAAAAACTTCAAAAGGAGTGGAGGTTTCAAGTTAGCCTAGACTTTATGGCGAGACTCAAAGCAGCAAGTTATCATTTGCAAATGATAATAATGGAAGAAGCAGATAAGTTGAGAGGTTTCAACTATCCGAAATATGTGAGAGTAGGAACCTTGAAGGAGATTTTGGATATTGTCGTTGAATTGGAATCTTTTTTGGAAGGTATCTATCTTCTCTTTAACAGAATGGCCTTTTGTCAAAAAAGGCTTAGACAATATCAAGAAAGCGGAAGACCTAATGAGAAAAGTACTGAAAGAAGAAGTGGAAAAGATCAAGGAAACGTGGAAGAAAGAAA
The DNA here is from genome assembly GCA_016617855.1 of Megalonaias nervosa. Taxonomy (NCBI): domain Eukaryota; kingdom Metazoa; phylum Mollusca; class Bivalvia; order Unionida; family Unionidae; genus Megalonaias; species Megalonaias nervosa. The sequence goes on from JAECUM010002151.1 coordinate 48,721, forward strand.
GAAAGGACAAAGAAAACCAAAAAAAGAAAGAAGAGTTTGAGAAACTAAATCAGAACTGGATGAAAAGCCAACAAAAATTCAGAGCTCTCGGACATCCTGACTGGATGCCCGAAGAAGAAAAGAAGAAAGGAATTATTCAAAAAGTCAGGACATGGTGGAAGAACTGGAGAAGATAAAAGAAGAAGAACCCAAAGGCCCTTTTCAGGGCCACTTCCAATACCTCGAAAAGATCTTAATTTTCATTTGGTCTCCACCCTAAACGAATATATATAAAACCCTTCCTCTACTAAAAAACACGAACGCTCTTGATTCGTGTTTGTCTATAACCCTCTCTCAGGTAGCCTGACGTCACAGTACTTCTCTTTTTGCTACATTGTTACCAGTGTGACGTCATGCCACCTGTCGCTTATCGCTCTACAAACCCACAGTCTACTAGTCGCCGCTCTACAAAATTTCCATTGACGCTATACAGGCCCAGGGTGTGCTAGTCCCTCTACCCAATTTTCCATTGACGCTATACAGGCCCAGGGTGAGATTTTATTTCTTGACGCTATACTGGCCCAGGGGGGGTCTGTAATGCTAATTCCCATTGACGCTACGGTAACCCCATATACTACTTACATTCCTCTGCAGGATGTTTTCCTTATTACAATCACAACAGAGTACTACAAAAGGCTGATGTTTTGCTCTTTTTTGAAAACCCTTTGGGGGCACTTCCATACAGATGAGACTCTAAACCAACCCCCCGACTGGCTCACGTGTGTGGGCTGCTTACACGCCCGCGGACCAGTTTCATACCACTGATACGTTTCCTCATGGTCTCGTCTAGCATTTTCTTGTAATCTGAGAGCGCAGACGATGATCGCTTTCCTCGGAGAATTGTGACGCCGCCATGAGCACACATCAAGGGGAAAGAATTTTTTGCAAATTGTGATATCGGAAAATATTGGGCTAGACCAAGTGGGAAACATAATCGTGTTCTCAAACAGTACTCTACCTGCGCTACCTGTTAGAGCCTTTTTATCACAAGGCGATCGCAATAGCCATCTGATTTTTTGTTTGCACAAGGCATTCGTGATAGCCGTCTGATATTTGTAAGCACTAGAATGGTAGCAGTTTGATAATTTAGATAAAAGTGAAGGTAAGGTCGGTCTGATAAATGTGATAAATGGTAGCTATGTGTTGATTTTACATAAAATTGATGGCATAGCAGTCGCGTAGCTTGGGGAGGGCAGGGGGGACAGTTGTCCCCGGGTGTTGTGCCAGGGGCGCCAAAATGAGGAAAATACAACTATTCGTTATCTCAGATGCACTCGAAGGTGGTGCCAAGTTTATGTTTTGTCCCCGGGCGCTAAGTACCCTAGCTACGCCACTGTGGCATAGCCCACGGATTGGTGATGGTGGATAATATTGATTTATACACAAAACGCGTGTGATTTTACAATTAGTGAAATCTTACTTATATATCATGACAAAGAGAACGCACCCTGTCTACAGTCTGTATGAAGCTAATGAGCAACTAGATGTAAGGCGCATCCTGCGTCATATAATTCTTACCAAGAATCCAAAGGATAACGGCTACATTCTGATCGCAGTTGCCAGCATTGGAAGACGGCAGAAAGTACTGAGCATCATCAATACTAAACTTTTTGCAGTTGGTCTGGAATGGATGGATTTTGTTTTTCTGTTGATCAATTTTCCTTTTCTGCTTGTGATGGACTGGATTCTTTACAAACAAATTTTTTATAGCCTAGTCAGTTCCACACAATGTACATGTGATTTGAGCGAGTGGACTGGCATTGAATCAACTGCATCTCTGTTTCTGTTCGTCACTGATTGTTTGGAATCTTAATGTGTGCAACATATTAACTAAAATTGAAATTTATCAAAATGATGGAATGGAATATCACATTCATTTTGTTTTGAGTGCAGTAAGGAGAAACTGCTTTCTGCTGTAAATGTAGTCGAAGTTACAGTAAAACTTGTAGGCTAGTCCCAAACACACCGGGGTGGGGGGAGTAGATGTTGGATAGTATATCAAATTTTTAATATTATCATTCCCGTTTACCCCACATACAAACCCATGGACATTTTAACATAGGATTCAGCATTGTGCCCTATACTTGTTTTCAAAATGGAAAAGGACTGTAACTAACAAATTTATTGGGTACCTTGAGAGTGGTAATGTTAAAATTTAACATAGGAGTTTCCACTGAGCCCAAAGAGTCCCCACATATAAAGACATGGACAATTGCCCCATTAAACTCCCCGTGGACTTCCAGTCAATGAAGAGTATGTCCTTTGGAAAAGGGATAGCGTGTTCTTGTCAACATAGATTCATATTTGCTTTGGTTACACTATTATTTCATATAATTATCTTCACTAAATTTAATAGCTAACGTCGTTTGTGCAGAACATATTTTCTTTCTTGAGCATAGACCGCTTCGAACAATGCAAAACGCCAAGACAGATTGATCTTCTAAGCTTTCAAGGTTTCATTTGTAAAGTAAATTGGCAGAGAATTTTGCGCGATTACCATAACTTTTGATTATTTAGGTAAAAGTAGGTCAATCTACACTCTCACCTGTGTTCTTACTGGGATTAAATTACTCCTGGTAGAGTCGTTGATAGATTACACATTTCTCAAATAAGCACGCATGAATGGTAACAGAGGTCAACGTGAATATTTGCAGCAAGAAAATGATTAAATAGAAATTCATGCTTTCTAAAGCGATATTTTTAACACACAGCGCTTTCTCTCTCTCTCTCTCTCTCTCTCTCTCTCTCTCTCTCTCTCTCTCTCTCTCTCTCTCAAAACTACGATGCAGTTCAATTCGTACATCACTTGAAGTAAAACTATACAATATATTTATAATTTTGAAAACAAGAGCCATTTACCAAGAAACTAAAACAAAACTCTTCAAAATTTTACCACATAATCTCCTTTCTAAATTAAGGAAGTACACTTTTACCGGAGTGCCGTTTCTACGTGCAAGCTACATTTGTACCTCCCGATGTAAAGAGGATAGTGTTCCTGACACGGATCTATTTTTGTCAGTGTTATCATGTCCACTTTTCGCTTATTCTTTATGGTTTGTTACGGGGTACGGGTGATTGACTTTAACTTGCAAAACATCACTTTTAAAACAAAGCTTCTGCTCTAGTTTCGAATTTGTACAGAGTTTAAAGATAAATAATTTCATAGGTTTTCCTCGCTGGTTATCCTGGCTGTTGAAAATAGACCTGATATATCTTAATTCAATTTATGCATGGTGTATGCTTGATGGTGTATTTTGAGTTATAGAGCATACAGTTTAATATTACATCAGATACGCATCTCTTTAAAGACAACTAGCTCCGCTTGGTTATTTGCAGTTCCTGGACTTCAGAGGAAAACTGGAGAAAAAAATGCCAATAACTTTATTAAATCGTTCTGTACTTGCAATTTTAAAAGCTACTCTAGCAAAATTGATTTTCTCTAAGTTAGTAAGTATTAAAATTAGTGTAATATGGACTATTTCATTTTCATTTCTCCAGCACACAAGAGTAGCGATTTCGATAGGGTGATTGTTTTGCGTAGAGCGTTTTTCCCTAATACCTATAAAGAAATTTCAGTCGGAGTGCATGAAAGTAGTTTAGAGGTATGCAAATATTCTGTCCATTGTACTTGTTGCAACTGCGCACAGCTTCACCTTACATATGTCCTTATATCAGAAGTACTTAATAACTTTAGAGCCGAACCAAAACGAGCGTCCATAACTTGCTCCAGATGATTCACCTTATCTACTTCTTGGCCTTCTCAAGACAGACATTGATTTTATAGCGCATGCGTACATTCATCCGACACAGTACAGATCTGACTGTACAAGATGGGTTGGGGAGTAGTGGGGTGTGTGTTGGGAAAGGCTTCATTCAAAATCTGATTTGCGGAAATGTTTTCAGAAGTATAATATTTACATTTATCCATTAATCATGATTACTTTGACAAGGTACGCCAGAAACTCTTTTGGTGCAAGGACGCATCGGATCGCCTTGTATATCATCGCATTTGCGAAATTCCAAGACCAATCAAATGAATGATGGCTCAATGGCATGCACTTTGCCAATCTGGTGATTTACCACACAATTTTGGATATTATCCAGATCGGCGGACACGTATGCATGTTAAGAGTAACAAAATTGTTAAAAACACTTGACTATTAACTTTGGTTGTTTTCATGATTTGCTAAGGCCAATTGAATATATGTATTGATTGTAATTGAAATAAGTAAACTACTTCGTAAAAGTGTGTTAACACGTGCCTTTGCAAAAAGTAACATTTCCCATGCTCACTCGAGCACTTCCGTTGTCCAATCATCATCTTCTGGAGGCAGGTAACTATTGCATGTAGTTCCATAATACCTTAATAGAAATGATAGGTTTTGTAAAACACCGAAACTTATGAACTTGAAATGGTAGGTAGTCCCTGGAGGGTTATGAACTTGACGGGGGTGTTCACTGTTTAAATCACCACAGGCAGAGGATATCTGTAGGTAGAAATGGCATACATACACTTTAAGTAGATCTCCATTTTATTCTTATAATGTTTTCCAGCCTTTTTATTTGAAGTCCAAGTATGTTGTGAACGTCTGAATCATTTAGAACAGATATCGACGAATCAGATGGTCAAACACAACAGCAACCCGTAACACTCTAAAAGTATAGCACAATACATCATAAATACCGTAGGCCTAGATGGCACTGTGAGAATAAACGCTTTGTACCACAGAGGACTCGATGCTTGCTATCACCAGTCGATGGCTTTTATTCGGTTCTCCTGTTTTCTCCACCAGAGAGTCCACTTTAAATCAGTATGTAGGTTTTTATGAGATTTTGGTATTAGTCGCTAAGAATTTTAATACAATCAACAGTAAATACATACTAGTTGTGGGTGAGTGGTGGGTGGGTTGGTGTCTCAAAATCTACGACTACGTAAAAATGCTGGACAGAAAATATGAATTTTTTCACACATATTAAATTTAAAAAATGACTTCCCCACACAAGCATGCATTTTCATGCGCAAAGAAAGTGTAGAGAACGCAATTCTTGCGAAACTTATATGAGGACATGTGCCAAGGACCTTACAGTGAAATTACAAAATGTTGTATATCAAGATTGTATTAATACCGGTAATTAATTTAGTCAAATAATTTGTATTAATACAGGTAATTAATTTAGTCAAATTATTTATATTAATACAGGTAATTAATTTAGTCAAATAATTTGTAAGTGCAAATTCTATTTGAGGAAGTGCATGCCTGACTCCTTGCCTTTGGATTGATGTTTTCAAATTTTGATGACACGTCTTTTGAACAGAACAATATGTCACCCTAAAAATCTGTATAACTGTCTCAAAGGAGTAAAATAGATGTGATAAAAATAATAAAATGCAGTACAACATAAAAACTTTAATTAATAATAATGATGTGGGATTAGTACTGCACCTAAGCACTTTTCAATATTAGATAACACATAAAAACATATACAACGGCAAGATTACAAAAACAAACACCATGATTACAAAACAAAAATATTTTTAAGTCTTTAAGTGTGTTCTTGTGATCGAAATTAGTGAGTTTTAAGAGCACTCTTGAATGAGATCACAGTGTTCTTGTGCCAAAGATCAATGGGTAATTCGTTCCACGTACTTGGGCCATGGTAAAAGAGAACGTTGTCCATATGACTTCATTTTAGTAGTGGTAACAGTGAGAATTCGCGCGTCGAAGGAGGAGCTTAAGTTTCTAGATGAGGTGTACACACAGGTGAGGTCAGATGGGTATATTGGATCGTAGTCAGCCAACGAAATGTAGAATAGTGAACAGATTATGTGTTTGATTCTGGATCGAACGGGTAGTCAGTGAAGGTTATAGAGCAAGGGGGAGGTGTGCTAGCTTCTCCGTACACTAAGGATAAACTGTGCAACTGCGTTTTAAATTTTTTGAAGTTTCTGTGGTAAATACTGAGACGAACCAGATAGAAGTGAATTGCAATAGTCCAGTCTTGAATATACTAAGGAACACACAAGTGCTTTAGTGACATCAACCGAAAGAAAATTGTGAATAGTTTATCACGTTTTGTTTTTAACTTACGATTTCATACATCAAATTAAATAGCAAAAATAAATAATCATGTACAAAAGTTGTCAATTCAGCTCGCGGAATATAATGTGTCTACCAGCTCTGTGTGTTGGAGGTGCTCGTACCATGAACATAGTATGCTTTGATTATTGGTCAGGCATATTCACTTGATCGTTTTTTTAGGCATATTTTCGACATGTTTTGGCGATGCTCTTACCATGAACATAGTTTACTTTGCTCATTAGGGGCATATTTTCGACGTGGTTGTGACGTAACTTCCGACCAAAGTATGATCGGGCTTTTACCTTGGTCATGAGAACTTAGAGATGATGGATAGGTGATCTATACAAAGTCCCCGAAGAGAAATTTAACCACGAAAGAATCAAAACATATACTAGTTATAAAGAATATATTCGTTGCATTATTCAAGAAAAACACAAAGAATTTCAAATAGAAATAGTTTGTTCAAATTTGCTTTAGGCCTAAATAAGAATATAGCTTGAGTTATGAAACCTGGCTCAGAAAAGAATCGTTTAGACAGTTACCCCTGGAAATGGCGTATGTTTTAGAGTCATTTTAGAAATGTTGTGCTTTCAAGCAAAACAAGTTAGAACACACACACACACACACACACCTGTGGGGAATAAAAGTGCAAAACGAAGTTTAGTTTTTAGTTTCTATGTTTCTCTATTATGTACAATCGGTTTAGCTAAGCTTCTGTGAATTCTAAAACATGCTATGAACCAGACTCCGACGATTTCAAGAAGTGTTTTTTTTTTAAAAAAATTTATTTTGCATTCTGCTTTTGTTGGCTTGTTTGTTTTGGAGGTGTGGGGGCGGAAGGTTGTTGCTCCAGATACACGCCCAAAATTTCAAGTTTGACCTTAATTCAATACTCCTATAGAAATTTTAATTTTATTTTCGGGTACCATAATTCACAACATAGGATTTTCTTCTATATTTTAGTGAATTGGATTTTCAACCAATGATGTTTTATAACTCGAGTAGTACTAAACTTATGTATGCGATAGCTGGTCAAAAAGTTTTTCAAAAACATTGTACATTATACGAGGATTCATCAACAAGTAGTACATGATACGAGGGTTGATCAAAAAGTTATATAAAAACATTTTTATATCATACGAGGGTTGATCAAAAAGTTCTAGAAAAACTTCAGGAACGTGTCACGTTGCCTAACGTACGAGTGTGTCTCATTTAGTCGTGTACATTATGCCAGCTAGTGAGCTACGAACTTTGTTAAGTTTGATGCATTCTTTTTTTAATATATTCACGAAAATAAATTGTTGCGATTTTTTGTATAAAAAAAGATATTCGTCATAGTATATGCAACACACAAAGTATTCTTAGAAAACCTGTTGGTAAAATGAAATGTTTTCACCCATAATCTCTAAAATAAATTAATTCATCCCATTCATTTCGCCGCAGCAATGCCTTGAATTGAAACATGCCAGTAAGATGGTCAATAAATTGAGGATGTTTGCTTTGTTTTCAACATATTATTGGTGTCAGTATTTAAAAATGTGACCCTGAACGCAAGTTCAAAAATTTATCGTTAACAATTCCAGGTACTTAAAAACCAATCCAAGGCTGAAACGAATCAGAATTAAAGTTCTTAAGCAAGAGCAAGGACAATTTCATTTACTAAAATTCTTGACCCTTGTCCAACATTTTATATTACTCACATTCAATATTTGTTCACCTTCTGACTTAGAACCAACTTAAAACTTAACACGACCCAAGCTGTAATATTTTCAAGTGAATCAAAACCAATGTTGAAATTAGGACACACTAGTTTACTCAAGGCAAATTATACATAAAATATTTCTGAGGGCAGAAAGCAAAATTCATCGTAGACAATATGCAAAATATTTTTTTATACATTTTAAAAGAAAAAAAAAGTTTCTTCATATATTTCATTTACAGTGTTTATCTATTTATTCTGTAAGCCACAATTCACAAAAATTGTGGACATACGCCGGATTCACTATTTCTTGATCAGTGGACTATCTTCATAAATGTATACATTTAAAGGACTTTGAAGTGGGGAATCAATGTAGATTTTCTATATCATAAAATAAGTGTTGTTTTGGGCAAATTGAAAGCTTTTCCCATTTGTTTTGTCTGTATAGAAATTTTTTATTTTCAATGCTTCTAGTAACTCATAAATTTCAAAATTTTCCAAGTCCCATACAAGTGATATAATAAAGGATATCAGCGAATTAAAAAGTTAGAAACGTAAATCGTTAATAAGATTTTCTATGCATCTTAAAATTTCTTTGTTCTCTTTCTCACTACTCTCTATATCTTATGTAACAAATTCCTTTAGAATGGAAGGTGCATTTTCTAACAAAGCAAGCATTTTCCAAATGTAAAAATTATTTCGAAATTTGAGATTTTTATCTACATGTTAATGTTTTTCACTGCCTTGCTAAACTGACTTCAAGATTTCAAATGCAGGAGTATTTATGAATGTGTTTAGTTTAGGTCAATACAAATATTTGAATCAGCATGAAACACGAACAAGAACAATAATAATTGTTAACATACCTATCAAATGTTTAACATGTATGAAATTCTTCAAAAGTATTTTCCATGGAGAAGAGACGTTACTCACGGCATTTTCCAAACGCTTTATCCCATGATGTCAGAGCTGAGAATTGTTCAAAAGTTATGAAATGTACAGTATATAAAGTCCTTTAGATTAAAAAAAGCGAAAAAATGGTCACCAAAATATGAACTCAGATATCAAGGATTAGTTAACCATGATATGGTATTATGAAACGAAATGCCGATTTTGATTTTACTTTCCAGCACTTACATCAGCGTCAAAGAAACGACCATGCTTGGAAAGTTTGAAACTGAAACCCAAGTTATATCAATACATGTAGGATGCGTTAGAGTATGCGAGATTTAGGTATGCCCCTGTCTACTGCGAGATAGAAGCCTAAAAATGTGTATGCGCAAGCAGAGGTAGAATAAATCATTAAAATCTAATTATTACGTATATGAATATACAATCAGTAAAATGAAAGTTAAATATTAGATCAAGCTAAGACAATTGATACACGAATGCCTGTGAGTATTGAGTATTTATACCTGTATCACAGTATGGATTGTGCAAAACGCACAGCGAAAAGACCTGCTTTCCCATTAAATATTGTTGAAATCTGCTTTGATACGATTCCAAGATATCCACGTTATGGATAACGATTGGTTGTGATCGAGTTCATGAAACAATATTTTGTTAATATTAATTATCAGAAATTTACACGCTACTGACTGTATTCTATTTAATACAAATAGTTGAAGTTTGCTAGTAGGAGGGAAAAAAATAGATTGCGATTAACATCGTATGTGTACGAACAGAAAAAACTGTATTTCTAGTAATGAAAGATGCTCTCTGATTTAGAAAGCTGTCCGACGGAATCTCTGTCTACCAACATCGGTCCACTCGCCATTATCGAATCAGTATAATTCCGTTTGGAAGTAACATCATGGCTGCCACGAAAGCGATAATCAAGACCCCAATGTTGAACTTGCACAAAACAGCTGAAAAATCAAAACAGATGTCAAACTACGTATATCAAGCTCGGAGTGTGTGTGTGTGTGTGTGTGTGTGTGTGTGTGTGTGTGTGTGTGTGTGTGTGTGTGTGTGTGTGTGTGTGTGTGTGTGTGTGTGTGTGTGTGTGTGTGTGTGTGTGTGTGTGTGTACGCTTGAAGTTTACACAGGCCAATCACCGCAATTGAGGAGTATAAAGTTAGTGCAAAGTCAATTCCCAGTATTCGATTCCACTACAGCACTTCAAATCGTATATCTTAGAAATTATCATGCCTAATTTGCCACTTTATCATCCACGGCCAAGTACATCTATTTGAAACAAGGGTTTTGTGTCTTGTTTTGTGCGTTATTATTGTTGTTGCTTTAGTTTTAATACGATCTATGCTATAAACAAATCTCGTGTTTCAGTACTGATGTGTGGAGCCTAACCAGCGAATTTAGAAAGTGTTCTCGGGGTTCGGTCGAACGCTATATTTCCAGTAAAAATATCACATTTGTCCATAAGAAACAAGGAAATCTAGTCATATCATGCAAAACAAACCAATAATATTAAACTCACACCCCCTTTAGCAAACATTTTGGATCAGATCTGCACCCAACCCTCCAATTCACTAGGCTACACGGGGGTTTATTTGACAGGTCACATTTTATTAATTGTTTTCCTGGCCTCATCTTCTGCACAGAGTCCTGCACTTTATATCTCAAGAGCAAACTAAGAATTTGTTAGCATCTTTATATATCTAAGTTTTTGTTGTTGTTTTTTTTAAATTTAAAACTACACGTGTTAAATAAACATATTTAACCAAAATGCAACAATCATAACATTATTATAAGTAAAGTTTAAAGGTAATGAAAGCTGACAATTCAATGTTTAGTGAACCATAAAGCCCAGAAGTATAAGAAACAAAATAATTGACTGTTATTCGGAGAGAGAGAGAGAGAGAGAGAGAGAGAGAGAGAGAGAGAGAGAGAGAGAGAGAGAGTTAATATTATATGAAGGTAACAGCCTATTTATACCGAGATCTGTAGTATTGACAGTTTATGGAAATAAATAAATAAATAAATAAATAACTGGAGAAACAAATAAAATGATATAAAGAGATTAAAATATAAATATGTAGAACGCTTACCACTCCCACCCAGGCCGTCATCTTCCATGTTACACATTCCAGATCCCGCCTGACAGTTACTGGAACCAGTAGTGGTCGTTGTCACACTGCTTGACATTGTAGCTGTCATCTGGGTGTTCGATGTTGCAGCATTCGAAGTCGTTGCGATCTGGCCACTTGGAACAGATGACGAGCTGCTACTGAAAATACTGGTAAACGAACTCAATTCATTGCTGCTTGAAAATGAAGCTATTGTTTGGCCGACAGAAGTCGACGTGCTTCCGTAATAACTGTTTGTTGTACCCAGAGTATTGGAACTGTATGATGAAAACGTACTTGTTAATATGCTTGAAGGCGCTGAAGTCGAGACACCGAAGAAAGCCAAAGAACTGCTATAATAGGAACTACTGGAAGGAGACGGCATACTATAACTGCTGTCTGAATAGTAAGCGATGGAACTCGTGTATCCACTGGTAATAAAATAGAAGTCACTGGAAGGAGAAATCATACTGGAAGTACTGTCAGAGTAGTAAGTTATGGCACTTGCGTCTGATGTAAAATAGGAACCGCTTGGATGAGGCGAGAAAGACGTAGAACTGGTACCAAACATAATGGTAACTTGACTTTGTTGAGAGCTGCTGGAATCTGAAGCTGTTGTTTGACTGAAAGACGTTGTTGTGCCTGTCAATATTGGCGTCTGGAAGACACTGTCAGTATAATAAGAAACCATGGAAGGAGACAAGATACTGTAAGTGCTGTCAGAGTAGTAAATGCTGGTGGTTATGTTGTATGTGAAATAGGAACTGCTGGGTGGTGTCAAGAATGATGAAGAGCTGCTACCGAAGCTACCGGTGGATTGACTTTGTTGAGAGCTGCTTGAAGTTGTTTGTCCGACAGGATTGTCAGTAATGGAGCTCGTGTAAACGCCAGATGTATAATACGAGTTGCTGTCATGGGGCGGAATACTGTAACTGTTGTCCGAATAGAAACTGAAAGAATTAGTGTACCCACTAACAGAATAATAGGAACTATTGGAAGGAGTCATGATACTATCCCTGCTATCAGACAAGTAAATGCTGGTACTCGCACCATCGTTGGATATAAAATTGGAACTTGAGGAAGGAGTCGACATAATATAACCGGATGTATTAAAGATGCTGGTAGAATGAGAAGTCAAACTGAAACTACTCTCAGGGTTGTAGTAAGTGCTGAAATTTGAGTAAATGCCAGATGTGTAATATGAACTACCGGGTGAAGGATACGTACTATAACTATTGTCAGGGTTGTAAGAGCTGCTGGAACCCGTGTAAATTGCGGATGTGTAATTTGAACTGCCAAGCGGAGGATACACACTATAACTACTGTAGGGGCTGTAGGTGTTTGAACTTGTATAAATTCCTGATGTGTAATATGAACTTCCGGGCGGCGGATTCATACTGTAACTACTGTCAGGGTTGTAAGAGCTGCTGGAACCTGTGTAAATTCCGGATGTATAATATGAACTGCCAAGCGGAGGATACATACTGTAACTACTTCCAGAGTAGAAATAACTGTCTGAACTCGTGTATTCGCTAGATGGGTCGTAGAGACTGCTGTACATGCTTGCAGAATTATAGTAGCTTGAACTTGTATATGCATGTGATGAAATAGGGGGAGGAGGGTAAAGGCTGTAACTGCTGTCAGAATAGTAATAGGTGTCTGAGCTGGAGTAATCTATAGGTGGATAATCTGAACCGCTTGGAGGGGTGTAGTAAGTGTAACTGCTGTCAGAATAGTAGTAAGTTTTTGAGCTGGAGTAATCTTTCGGTGGATAATCTGAACCGCTTGGAGGAGGGTAGTAAGTGTAACTGCTTTCAGAATAGTAGTAGGTGCCTGAGCTGGAGTAATCTGTAGATGGATAATCCGAACCACTGGGAGGCGGGTAGTAAGTGTAACTGCTGTCAGAATAGTAATAGGTGTCTGAGCTGGAGTAATCTATAGGTGGATAATCTGAACCGCTTGGTGGGGTGTAGTAAGTGTAACTGCTGTCAGAATAGTAGTAAGTTTTTGAGCTGGAGTAATCTTTCGGTGGATAATCTGAACCGCTTGGAGGAGGGTAGTAAGTGTAACTGCTTTCAGAATAGTAGTAGGTGCCTGAGCTGGAGTAATCTGTAGATGGATAATCCGAACCACTGGGAGGAGGGTAGTAAGTGTAACTGCTGTCAGAATAGTAATAGGTGTCTGAGCTGGAGTAATCTATAGGTGGATAATCTGAACCGCTTGGAGGGGTGTAGTAAGTGTAACTGCTGTCAGAATAGTAGTAGGTGCCTGAGCTGGTGTAATCTCTAGGTTGATAATCTGAACCGCTTGGAGGAGGGTAATAAGTGTAACTGCTGTCAGAATAGTAATAGGTGTCTGAGCTGGTGTACCCACTGGGTGGATAATACGATTCGCTGAGAGGAGGATAGTATGTGACTGAACTCGTGTATTCATCTGGTCGATAATAGGAATTTTCAGGCAGGGGGTATGAGCTGTAACTACTCTCGGAATAGTAGTAAATGCTCGAACTGGGGTAAAAGTTGGACAGGCTTGGTGGATCATTGGGACTAATAGACTGGTAGCTTGTGGATTCGGCGTAGAAGTCAGTCATGCTGGGACTGATGTAAGAGTCATATATACTGGGCTTCCAGTCTTCACTACTGTATTGGGAAAGCAACCTGCTATCGGTGTAGGAGTCGTACAAGGTTTGCTTATAATCAGAAATAGGGTGTTCCATGTAATACGTGCTTGTTGTTTGATAGTAAAGATCGTCCAAGCTTGACATTGTCGTTAGTTCCTGGAAGTCCGTGTTGCTGGATGCTGTCGAATGATACATTTTATTATTGATAAATAGTTAAATGTTTTAGCATCTATGATAGAGGCTTCCTAATAAACTACTGTAGTTCACGGCAACATTTCTATTCCTGAAAGGTAAACGTACAAGACACCTAGATGATATGAAGGACACTCAACGAGAAAAATAATTTTCTAGCAAAAAATCAGAGCACTTGACCTTTTTCCAAGATTATTCATGCTTATGTTCCCATTATTATCTTATAATCTTTCAAGCAGACGACTCAATTTTCCAATATCCACTTATTCATCCACGACCTTGATCGCGATAAGTTTCCATAGGTCTAAATTGTTTGTCTCAAATGACACGATACGCTATATTACAAACATACCCATAGACAGTAAAAGACTCGCAAAGTCGACGGTCTTTTTGTGAGAAAAGCTGTCATAACACTTTAAAATTGTATTGCCTAAGGCAAATCAAAAGCATATATTCTTAAGCACTTTTCAAACTTAGTTTGAAGCTAACAAGAATAACGCTATCAAGAAAAAAAAGGCAGATATTTGATCTAACATTTACAGAATTCCACTCTTCATTTGAGTAGGTTTTCGTGAAATAATGCATCGCTTTCGTCGGTTCAAAGGCATAGTCCGAGCATAATTGAAAACACACAGCATATTTATTAACATATCTATAAAGAAATCGAACAAAATTAATCTTAAGAGATTTCCGTTTTCTTTCTTTTCGTTTTAATGAACCACAATCCACTGTTTGTCCAGGGAAAGGTTATTAAAGCAATTGACATTTGACGGATATGTCACTGTTCCAGGGAAAGATTATTAAAGCAATTGACATTGGACGGATATCACACTGTTTGTCCAAAGAAAGGTTATTAAAGCAATTTACATTTGATGGATATCACACAGTTCTATGTAATGTTCAAAAATTACAGTAGGAAATAATAACCATGAACCATTCTCTAAACAAGAAATGGAGATTACATAAACTTTCGACTGGAAAGAAAGCAGCTGTATAGTTTTACAAATACAGCAGTTTAATACTAGGTGACATTATAAATATTTAGGAATATATCTCATTAGAAATCTGTCTCATTAGAAATATATCTCATTAGAAATCAATCTCATTAGAAATCTGTCTCATTAGAAATATATCTCATTAGAAATCTATCTCATTAGAAATCTATCTCATTAGAAATCTGTCTCATTAGAAATATATCTCATTAGAAATATATCTCATTAAAAATATATCTCATTAGAAATCTGTCTCATTAGAAATCTGTCTCATTAGAAGTATATCTCATTAGAAATCTATCTCATTAGAAATATATCTCATTAGAAATCTGCCTCATTAGAAATATATCTCATTAAAAATATATCTCATTAAAAATCTATCTCATTAGAAATCTGTCTCATTAGAAATATATCTCATTAGAAATCTATCTCATTAGAAATCTATCTCATTATAAATATATCTCATTAGAAATATATCTCATTAAAAATCTATCTCATTAGAAATCTGTCTCATTAGAAATCTGTCATTAGAAATCTGTCTCATTAGAAATATATCTCATTAGAAATCTGCCTCATTAGAAATATATCTCATTAGAAATATATCTCATTAAAAATCTATCTCCTTAGAAATCTGTCTCATTAGAAATATATCTCATTAGAAATATATCTCATTAGAAATCTATCTTTTATTATAGTTCCCGCTAAATAAAGTTGGAACAGCATGATCCTGTCCTTTTTTCGTCCATTAAGATATGCAGATTTGTACCATGTATTGCAACTAAACCCAATCAAAACTTGTGATTAGAGACATTATTATTAAATATGTCTTTCGTGGTTTTCGTGCAAGGTTCATCCGCTCTGGGAATAGTATTAGGGGACAGGAATATTGGGAAATCTTGTTTTGTAGCAATGTGGTACGGTCTGAATAACTGCTATTGTGAATTATATAGCTGGTATATGATAGGTTGGGGATTTAGTGAAGTGTAAACTTTTCGGAATCATTAAGTGAGTAAAATTCAAAGGACATTATGCTAATTTTGTTTGTGGTTTGGTAGATTTTACATTTCCATAAATACCCATCCATGATTATTGTATTCTTCTAATTCCTACTTTCCTCTCTTCTCTTAAACCTGGCGATTCTATTAAAAGAATAACGTTTTCACGTGGAGCAAGAATACATAGCCAGTTTTCAATAGCCAAGTGTCGTTGAGCCACTTCATTCATCGCCTATGTGATTGTGCCCTAAATACATAAGCCATCGTTGGCTAGCAGAGATGACCTAGCCAGCACAGATTAAACAACATACTTTACATGCTTAGCCTCGTTGTTCTTCTTTTGTACGCATTTTGATTTTAACAAAATATCGTGTCTTTTATGTAAGCTTTAAGGTCTATGACCAAAAATGCTGTAATTTATGAAGATACAATGGCTCGTATAGCCTGCCATATTCTTTGTTTAGCTACAGGGGTGCGTGTTAGAGTGCATGAAGGTCCGTGTGATTGCATTGTTTGAACTTAAAATTGGACATCTTATCTGGACTTGAATTTTTTTAAAAATCATATCACATTTATTAAATTTAAATAATATACCAAAATCACAACTTATGATCGTAAATAACATATGACTGATTATCAAATTAACTGTTATATTATTATTTACAGTCAGTAAAATAACTACAAGGAGCTAATTTTTCCTGTTATGCAATGCAGCTCCGATTTTTTACAAATTTGTCTATATCCAGACAGATGGACAGACAGGAAATAAACATGACTAAAACGATGCCTCAAGTAAACAAAGGAAGATAAACTGGCCAAGCGCTTTCGATATGTAGTATCCATCTTTCAAGGCAAATGATGTATATCAATTTGGCAAGAAAACTCACTTCCGTTTGGCTTGCCCACATCTTAGTATTGATTAAAATACTGAAAATGTAACACGTCAATAATGCCAATGCATGACCACTAAAACTTTTGTCCCAGATAAAATGTATTGCACAAAAATAATCCAAAGAGTATAACAGGTTTCTAAAATTAAGAATGAGTATGTGTGTGTGTGTGTGTGTGTGCATGTATGTATTTGCGTTTAACGGCACACCAACAAAATAATGGTTTTAAAGATGAAAGAAACAAAAACAAATCGCACAAAAACCGTAGGAAGTTAAACTATTCCAAAAACAAATGCATCTATGAAGAGGGAAATGGTTTTCCATTATTTTTTATTTAATCAGCCTGGTCTGAAAGGTCTCATGCGGCGAATCGAATAACTGATTTGTCAAATAGTTCAAGGTATGGCTTTTCTGTCATTTTAACATGAATAATAAATAGATTATTTGAATTTCGTTTCAATAACACAACAGTATGCAAATAGACATTTCGCTTTGGTTTCAATAACACAACAGTATGCAAATAGACATTTCGCTTTGGTTTCAATAACACAACAATATGCAAATAGACATTTCGCTTTGGTTTCAATAACACAACAGTACGCAAACATATATTTCGATTAGGTTTTCCTACTTGAAGTTGTTATTTTTTGTGTCGTCCGCCTTGAAAAAGTGACCCATTTATCTCAAAAGCGCCTGATCAGTTTCTCGTACTTGTGTCACTGTGCTTTGTCATGCTTGCTTCACACACACACACACACACACACACACACACACACACACACACACACACACACGGTGTGTGTGTGTGTGTGACTATAATGTTTATAATTTTTTTAAAATATTATGAAAGTCTATTATGCAATATCAGAGACAAACACTGCACTTTCGTTTAATCCACACTGTAATGATGAAATGTCAAATGCTAATTAAATCTGAGACCTTCAATGACAGCGCATTGTGTTGACGTCGCCAGCAGGAGCAGGACTCCAAGAAATTCCATGGCACGGACCCTCGATTAAGACAATCGATCTGTTTTCGCCTCTGAAAAAAGGGCAAATAATATTGACTATTGTCACTGAGTGAAACACATATACAGCGTTCTAGAAAAAAAATATACATATTTTAGTGTATACATACATGTAGTCTGCACCTACTTACACTTATCTTGATCTTTTTCTAACTATTCCTTTACACGGAGAGAGAGAGAGAGAGAGAGAGAGAGAGAGAGAGAGAGAGAGAGAGGTGGGTGGGAGTTTAAAAATTAAAGCATCAGAGCGACAAGCAAACCAATACATTCATGTTCACTTTGTTCGATTTAAGTCCCACGCAAACAAAAATAAACAAACAAGCAAGCAGAAAAAAAATTAAACAATTCTAAAAACCAAACAAACACCAGACATTTATCTTGCTAATATTTCCAAGGAGCATTACATGCATAGCTATCTTCACCCGAAACGTCACTCTTCATGGAGAGAGAAAATAATATGAAGTGTGTGAAACTGTATAGTAATATCATAATGTGCGAAACTTTAGTAATATCATAGTAATTACACCTTTCTCTGTTTTCGTCATTACCGGCGTGCTTTGTCTATTCTACACATGAACACAATAAATTTTTTTCTCTCTCCACTTATTATCCGACTTTTCTGAGTGCTTGGTAACGTATTGTCAATAACATTCTTTGATGTTTAAATTGGGCTAAACTTGTGTGTCCAGTACATAAATGGTTACATACCTTAGCACTCATTTTATTCTGCCATGAAAAGTGGGACCAAATTAATCTTTATATTGTGTGACAAAGTTTTGAAAACTTACTACCTTTAATTTGTCAGCAGTTATACCGGTAATTATAAAATAGTGTATGATATTATATATCGCTTTTGAATGTTTTAAAATTGCTGAATTTATATGTATATTTTTTATATACAGTTTTTATAACAACATTTTATAACAACACTGAATTTGGAAAAAAATTACTCCCATCACAACTGTAGTGTGATTTTGTATCAAAGACATAAAATATCTTGCCATGAACTATAGGAAATTTGTAGATATACAGCGATTCTTTATATGCAAATGAATATGTTTAAACATACTTTCAACTAACATTTATACGTAGTTTTGATAAATGACAAAATCTGATACAAAATATATTTCTTGCAACATATTTCTAAAATGTATTGATTTTTATCCTAAAAATAGCATGTCATTTATGTGCATGTATTTTGATGATTTTAGTCATCACACACACACACGCGCGCGCTGCACGCGCCTCGCATCTCTACTGTCACAGGTTCGATCGGAGGCTTAGACAAGTGTGAAGGTAATATGATCGCCCTTCCAATGACCGTGGTTTACCCAGTTTCCTCCGACACAAAAGACCACACTACGCAAACATACGAGCCGTCGAGAGTTATAAGTTGTAAGAACTAGTTGCAATGTAATTAGAAAATCTATGGACAATGATCTAGTACAGACCACGTAGCCAATACAAACTCCTGCGGACAGCGAAAATCAGTATATATTTTCCTGATTCTTTATTAAACAAACCCTGGTAAAGATTAGACAACTCATACCTGCCTACGTACAAACATGGTTGAAATTGTTTATACATATCAAGATGTTGTGAAACGGTAATTTTAACTATTCCTATTCTGAATTTCATAATGGACGATGGTTTACGTTTTCTAACGTCACAACTAGACCAACATGAATGAAGTTTATTTAAAGAATATTCTATTGTCCAACTGAAAAGAGATTTTCGTCAATAGAGAGTCATATTTGTTTTGGTTACATTAATACTCCAGCGGGATATCCTCATCAAACTAATCAGCTGACGTTGTCGTAAATATGTAAGAAAACAATCACAAAAACCAATTCAGAAATAAAACAAACCGTAAAAATTAATTCATCTTTTGCTTCTATTGACAATATTGGCCCTTACAAAAGTACAATAAATTAGGCATATATATGGGAGCTCCATATTTTTGTAAGAAGTATCGAGCCCTGTACGAGGGTCCAAAACCAAAACTACCATTACTGTAATAGACATACAGACGTGTGTAATGCTTGTTCGGCATTTTTATTTCAAGTCCAATTATATATAGTGAACGTCAGAGTCGTTTAGAGTAGATGGGGCGAATCAGATTGTAAAACATTACAGCTATGCATAGGGTTAGGGTTACAGTTAAATGTGGCGAATCAGATTGTGAAACATTACAGTTATGCATAGCATGCTGGTAAAAAAATAATTGTAGCACAATATATCGCTGTTAAATAAATCCTGAAGGCCTAGATGGTGCTGTGTGAACACTCACTTTACACTCCGAAGGACTCGGGCTAGATCTCCATAGGCAACGGTCCCTACCACTAGTCCGTGTTTTGCTTAGCTGGTTTTCATGTTTTCTTCACCACAAAGTCGACTTTGAGTCTCCAAAGTGCGTGTGTTTTGGTATTAGACGATTAAAACGTTAGTATAATTAACTAGAGATAACATTTCCAGTTGTAAATAATGAGATAAAGTAAAATGAAATTTAGCAAAATTGAAAGCTGTGGGCATTTTGTACCTGTCAATACATAGGGAACAAATAGTGGAAAAGAAGATGGTAGTTAGAAAGAAATATGAAAATCAGGGGATCTCAATATCTATGACAACAGACAAATGCCTCTGCGCTGTTTTGGCGGTTCTCTGACTATTCAACTTTGATCATTGATTAGATATATTTTCGACTTCATTGTGACGCCACTGCTCCGACCAACGTGGAACATGACTCTACTAACGGTTTTGACAACGTAGCAAACAGGTTCAAAGTGTGAGCATCCTAAGACTCAAACAATATAGCAATCGCCAAAGAGAAAAGTACACATTAAAAGTGAAAAAACAAAACTTTATAATACATATTCTTTTTTCTGAAAATAAAACATCAAGAGATTCAAATATTAATATTCTGTGAATATTTACTTTAATCGTAATTCGACCAAAGCTGTACGCTTGTAGCTATTATCACTGTCTGAACTCCAATGAATGTATGTGTATATGGCATGAATAAAATATATTAGGTATATTATATATGTACACACATAATTATTTCATGACAAGGACGATCTACTAGCCTCGTTCCTTTAAATGGGCGATTTATACATATCGCGGTATATCAAAGTTTATGAAACAGCGATCTAACAAATCATAGTATAAGTTAATTAAATCACAAGGTGTATTTAATACTGACAAGGATTATTTTGCATATTTAGCATATAATTGTCGTTAACCTTTAAAAAATTTGCTTTATCAAGCAGTAAATATACTTCATAGCACATAATCACAAGTTTAATGCGCGTATACAATCATAATGCATATCAAATATTCTTACATTTCAAAAATTAAATGTCAAATACACAAAGACCAGGTTATTCGGACACTATATCCCAGGTGAAGTAACTATTGAAAACCTTTATAAAAATACTACATCCGAGGTAAAGCAACTATAGCAAACCTTTATATGGATACTACATCCGAGGTAAAGTAACTATAGCAAACCTTTATACGGATACTACATCCGAGGTAAAGTAACTATAAAAAACCTTTATACGGATACTACATCCGAGGTAAAGTAACTATAGCAAACCTTTATACGGATACTACATCCGAGGTAAAGTAACTATAAAAAACCTTTATACGGATACTACATCCGAGGTAAAGTAACTATAGCAAACCTTTATACGGATACTACATCCGAGGTAAAGTAACTATAAAAAACCTTTATACGGATACTACATCCGAGGTAAAGTAACTATAGCAAACCTTTATACGGATACTACATCCGAGGTAAAGTAACTATAAAAAACCTTTATACGGATACTACATCCGAGGTAAAGTAACTATAGCAAACCTTTATACGGATACTACATCCGAGGTAAAGTAACTATAAAAAACCTTTATACGGATACTACATCCGAGGTAAAGTAACTATAGCAAACCTTTATAAAAATACTACATCCGAGGTAAAGTAACTATAGCAAACCTTTATACGGATACTACATCCGAGGCAAAGAAACTATAGCAAACCTTTATAAAAATACTACATCCGAGGTAAAGTAACTATAGCAAACCTTTATACGAATACTACATCCGAGGCAAAGAAACTATAGCAAACCTTTATAAAAATACTACATCCGAGGTAAAGTAACTATAGCAAACCTTTATAAAAATACTACATCCGAGGTAAAGTAACTATAGCAAACCTTTATACGGATACTACATCCGAAGCAAAGAAACTATAGCAAACCTTTATAAAAATACTACATCCGAGGTAAAGTAACTATAGCAAACCTTTATACGAATACTACATCCGAGGCAAAGAAACTATTGCAAACCTTTATAAAAATACTACATCCGAGGTAAAGTAACTATAGCAAACCTTTATAAAAAATACTACATCCGAGGTAAAGTAACTATAGCAAACCTTTATACGGATACTACATCCGAGGTAAAGTAACTATAGCAAACCTTTATACGGATACTACATCCGAGGTAAAGAAACTATAGCAAACCTTTATATGGACACTACATTCAGATAAAGTAACTATAGCAAACTTTTAGGCTTCAAAAAGTGAGAAACTCGTGATAGTGATGTTCAGAGGAAACAATCTTTAAATTTGCATGTGTAAAATATAAACGTGATACTCATATTTGATATCGATTAAAAATGTTAAATTCAACTTAAAATTTCATTTTGTTTTAGACATAGTTGAAATAAATTTTTATCTGTGATGATTCGCAATTGCAAGCGCCCATTGTAATATAGTAGAATAGTTGTTTATATTGAGTATATAGTTACTGTATAAGAACCTACATACCTACTTATCTAAACACCAATCCATATGCATGTTTGTCCGTTGGTCTGTCCTTATGAGTGCTAGATATATTAAATTAAAAATGTAAAAGGTTTTTAAAATTCCTCATTACAGCAAGCGCGTTCACTGGAGTGATCTTTAATTTAACCAATAAATTTTGTAAAGCATTGAGCAATAACTTTATCTGGATTATATTTAAAATTTCTTTTTGACTCTTACTAAATTTTCATAAATGTGATGGATCAGTGGTCATT
Organism: Megalonaias nervosa; assembly: GCA_016617855.1. Taxonomy (NCBI): domain Eukaryota; kingdom Metazoa; phylum Mollusca; class Bivalvia; order Unionida; family Unionidae; genus Megalonaias; species Megalonaias nervosa. The sequence goes on from JAECUM010002151.1 coordinate 71,361, forward strand.
GTGCTGGATTTGCGGCTGCAAGGGTTCAGGTTTGAATCCTACCGTCGGATTAACTTGGGTCTGTAAAAGTGGCGTGTTCCATGGCAAAGCGCTTTACCCCAATCAGTTTAGCATTAAATAAACTATTTGTGTTGCCGTGCCATAAAAAACCAAACGAAACAAAACATATTTGCAGACGATTTTTTTTCCAGAGCAGACATCCAATTTTATGGATTCAGTACTACATTGTAGTAAATAATAATAATAATAATAATAATAATAATAATAATAATAATAAATAAGAAGAAGAAGAAGAAAAAGGAGGAGGAGGAGGAGGAGGAGGAGAATAGTTTGGATATTTTCTATTTTCCAAGACGAAGTTACGTTGCATTCTTCAAAATGTAATACTTACATCACCTAATAAGAATAATTATAATAATAATAATAACATGGGTATTTTTTATTTTCCGAGACGAAGTTACGTTATATTCTTCAAAATGTAATACTTACATAACCTAAGAAAACTGAAGATAAGTCGTAATTGGTCAACCCGATTGATTCCGTACGATTCTTCCCGGGCTAAGATAATGTATAGTCGTAATTGGTCAACCCAATTGATTCCGTACGATTCTTCAAGGGCTAAGATAATGTATAGTCTAAGGTCCAAACGAAACCTATATAGGTAAAATCTATCGACAGGAGTCTATAATTAAAAAAAAAAGTAGTCCGGTATACTCTCTACATACCGTATACAACTATCTGGAGGTACCAGAGTAGTTATCGGGAATGCTATGGGAAAATGGGAATTGGACATGGGAATTGGGCCACTATTGGTACAATGGGAATTGGGTCACTATGGGTACGATGGGAATTGGACCACACTGGGTACAGCGGGGAAAAAATATGAATTTGGAGAATAGGTTATTGGGATTTTTTTTTATAGACGTTGTAACACTATGGGGAAAAGGGGGAGTTTAACATGGGGATTGGGATATAATGGGACAATATGAATTTAACGTTATGTTACATAAAGAAAACGAAAGCCATTATTTTGGGATTTGTACATTCAAGGACAGTATAAATAATTTTGCTCCTTGGTGGAATTGATTAAAAAGATAGCTGTATAAATACTTACAATGACAACTTTGTTAAATTTATTAGTCAATATCATTTTGGCAGTGTTTCTTGGTCTTAGGTCCACTGAAGAAGTTTCCTAAATTGATTGTAAAAATTGCTTAAGTTTAATTTGGCAGTTATTTTCTCTGTAAACTAGAGATTCATATTTCTTGTCACCTTGATTATGGCATATAATGTAACCAAAAATCCTGATGCATTGTGGTTTGCTGTTTCTATTCTCCATGCCATATCAGGACTGCAATTACTTATTGGCTCAATACTTTCAAAATCGCAACATAAATCAAAAGGAATCTTTTGCTGATTTGGGTAGTTTGAAATTTAACAAGAGAACCTTTTATAGGCAATCTGTATTTTGTGTTCGCCTTTTTATTGCATAATTTTTGTGTTGCGCTAATATTTGTTCAGAATAAAAATGTTCATTATTGCACGACTGCTTTTCACCTCACATTTTGTTATTTTGAGACGATTCCAACCTTAAAATGAATTCTTTATTCATCGATAGTAATTATTATCTTATTTTTTACCAATGTATTTTCTTGACTGTCCTTTTCTATTTCTGTCATTCTAACTGGCATAAATTTCTGTGAACCAGTCCCAATGCGGTCCTGTCTTCCTGTCCCCTCCTCCTCATTTAGTGATTCAGGCGTATTCACAAATACATTAAATTCAGTTTAAAATTCTTTTATATCTTCTATGTCTATTGGACATTTATAAAACCAATATTTATATTCATCAAGGCCATAATTTTGTGGCCTATACGGTGAGTTCCAAGTGGTTTTATAACTGACTCCATTACATAAAGAAAGCATTTATTGTTTTCATTCTGTATATTAAAGACTTTTTTATTTATTTTATCCATTTTCTTAAATCTATGTATGACCTAACTTCTAATAGTCTGAATCAGTCCACATTTATTGTTCCAACATGTATTGTTACAAGATGTATTGTTACAACATGTATTGTTACAAGATGTATTGTTACAACATGTATTGTTACAACATGTATTGTTCCAACATAAATTGTTCCAACATGTATTGTTACAACATTTATTGTTACAAGATGTATTATTACAAGATGTATTGTTACAAGATGTATTGTTACAACATGTATTGTTCTAATATGCATTGTTACAAGATGTATTGTTACAACATGTATTGTTCCAACATGTATTGTTACAAGATGTATTGTTACAACATGTATTGTTCCAACATGTATTGTTACAAGATGTATTGTTCCAACATTTATTGTTACAAGATGTATTGTTACAACATGTATTGTTACAACATGTATTGTTCCAACATTTATTGTTACAAGATGTATTGTTACAAGATGTATTGTTACAACATGTATTGTTATAAGATGTATTGTTACAACATGTATTGTTCCAATATGCATTGTTACAAGATGTATTGTTACAACATGTATTGTTCCAACATGTATTGTTCCAACATGTATTGTTACAAGATGTATTGTTACAAGATGTATTGTTACAACATGTATTGTTACAACATGTATTGTTCCAATATGCATTGTTACAAGATGTATTGTTACAACATGTATTGTTCCAACATGTATTGTTCCAACATGTATTGTTACAAGATGCATTGTTCCAACATGTATTGTTACAACATGTATTGTTACAAGATGTATTGTTCCAACATGTATTGTTACAACATGTATTGTTACAAGATGTATTGTTACAACATGTATTGTTACAAGATGTATTGTTACAACATGTATTGTTCCAACATGTATTGTTACAAGATGTATTGTTACAACATGTATTGTTCCAACATGTATTGTTACAAGATGTATTGTTACAACATGTATTGTTACAACATGTATTGTTACAAGATGTATTGTTACAAGATGTATTGTTCCAACATGTATTGTTACAAGATGTATTGTTACAAGATGTATTGTTACAAGATGTATTGTTGCAACATGTATTGTTACAAGATGTATTGTTACAACATGTATTGTTCCAACATGTATTGTTACAAGATGTATTGTTACAAGATGTATTGTTACAACATTTATTGTTACAAGATGTATTGTTACAGGATTTATTGTTACAACATGTATTGTTACAATATGTATTGTGTTACGTATATGTAATTTAATTACTTGTGTGTTAGTTTTAAATTTATTTTTTATTTTATTTTTATTTCATTACATGTTAATGTAATGAAAACTTTATTCACTGGATTTGACATTTTTCCAGAAAATTTAGTTCAGTTCTGTTAAACGTGATAAACACGCAGTAGTTTGAAACTTTCTATGTTTTGTTGACCTAGATTTCGGAGCCAGTTTCAGCTCTGTAGTAAGCAACTTTTTTTAAATTAAATTTTATAGTAAGATTCGTTCAGTACAATCGAATCCTTACATGGCCTACGTGATAATTGACATATGATGTTTCTACGTCTCTTGAAAGGAAGTGATCACGTGACCGTTCTGCTTTGTAGTTAGGGTTTGAAACTGACGTATCATAGTGTTTTTAGTCAGTCGTAATTCATACCTTCGGGCTCAAATGTATTATTTTTGTTGTTGCCAGTTTGATTTAAATTTTTCTATTTTTCGGAATTAATAATTTATTTCCCAGGAAAATACTTGTGCTCATCAGAATTCTTGGACAAAGACATTTACTGAAAATTTTTCGGAATTCTAAAGCCGGAATATTATTCTTGGTGATTCAACAAGGAACTGCCGACAAGACAATACAAAACAGGTTATAGAGGATGTAATCGCCTTCCATCTTGAACTACATCGGGATTCGAACTTTGAATCACTTAGAACTTTTTAGTGATATGACTTATATTTTTAATTATTGGATTAATTTTTGGATTTGATTCATAAACCGTAAGTTCTTTTTCATACTTTTACCTTGTTTTTCTAGGGAAATAAATTATTTTGTTAACTTTTACAAAGCTTGTTGGCTTCACTCTTTTCTTTGTTACTTTTGTACGAGCCTAGACAAGTAACAATTGTTACAACATGTATTGTTACAACATGTATTGTAACAAGATGTATTGTTACTTGTTACAACATGTATTGTTACAATATGTATTGTTACAATATGTATTATTACAATATGTATTGTTACAACATATATTGTTACAGCATGTATTGTTACAATATGTATTGTTACAATATGAATTGCTACAACGTGTATTGTTACAATATGTATTGTTTCAAACATATAGCTGCAGCTATTTCCTGTCCAAATTTTTGCGTAGTTTATAAAATATTTCTTGAACTTCACTTTCAGATTTTTTGTTCCATTATCTTTGTAACGTTTGTTCTTTAATACAATTCTACAAAACATATACGAATTAATCGGTCGCCATCATCTATTATTCCGAGTTTAATAAACAAATCAAAATGAACTTTTAGTTGAACTAATTCTCTATTTGTTTTTACCTATTATTTTCTGTATTGTGGTTCAGCTTCTTTTTTTTTTAAATTCACATAAATCAAATGCTGTTGATTTTCTACTCTTTCAGGTATTCATCTATATTCACTCGAACGTTTATTTTATGAGTTCCGTATATTTTTTGTAAAAATTCTGCTTTAGCTTTACTTGTAATTCGTATTATTTCTCTTTTAGTTTGCTGTCTATAAATTTCTCAAACATATTTACATTTTAATTCCATCCGTCCTCGAGAATCCCTCAGAATTGTTGCTCAGAGAATGTGAACTTCAGTTAAAATAGAGTTCTGTCTCAGGTTTACACTAAGGTGTATCAATAGAAAATTCATATGTATCAATAGAAAATTCATATTAGAATGGGAAATGAAGTCGTAATGTTTACTATTAGTAACAATTACTAAGTATGTGTCGGCAGTAAAAACTGAGTTTACCTTAAACACATAATCTTTGAAGATTGTTTAGTTATGAAGATAATGAAGAAAGGAAGACAAAAACGGATGAGGGAACAAAATTGCATGAATTAAATAAAAATTGAAATGGGCTTTGTTGCAATAATTTTATTATTTAAAACTTTGTCTTGACACCATTAGCAACTGCACACATACACGCACACAAAAATCGTTGAACATATATTACTCAACTACTTTTTGTGTATCTCAATAATAACTCTGTTTTAATTTACAGTCTGTACGTATTTTGGATATTCCCTGTTGCTAAGAACAATACTTTGCAGTCTGTGCGCATATATGAATTCCGTTAGTGACTTGAATTGACTTTGTTTGGAAAATACATGAGATCCATTACATCAGAACTAGAACATATTTGTTTATACGTTGAAAGCACAATAGTTTGTTCAGCTTAACATATATGATACTTCTAGTCTTAATGTGATTAGTGTTAATATAAATATGATGTGCTTATACAATAACTGTATTTACAAGGTATGGATATTTCTATAAAAAAAGAATTATTAATCATGCCGTCTCGTAGTAGTCTCGATAACAACTCTGTTTCCAAAAACACTAATTTACAGTCTGTACGTATTTTGCACTGAGTGTAAAGTATTATATTACTGACTTTAAGACCATAGATTCATTATTTACAGTCTGTACGTATTTTGCACTGACTGTAAAGTATTATATTACTGACTTTAAGACCATAGATTCATTATGCAGATAGATGTAGATACAGTCTCATTCAAAAGAGAATTATTAATCACGCCGTCTCAACGTTTATAGACGCGATCAAATTTCTAAAGTACGCATTTATTTGATGAAAAAAAAATACATATTTTCATCCATGAAGCAATTGTTAAACAGTCACGATTCTTCTCAATCCATCCTTCAGGTACGTTGGTGCTGGCAGTATACTTCACTTGTGTCCCAAAATGATGAGGTCAAACAATTTTATGAGAGTCCTCAGTCACAAATTAATTTTTCATTTGAAGGAGATTCACTTGTTTATTCAAGGACAGTCTCTTTAATTTTAAAAGCCATTGACTACTTCCATTCATTCAAATCACCCTAGTTCATTTCAAATGAGACATGAAAGGAAATTTGATACCCATGTCTAGTAAATAATAGTTCCAACATGGCGTCCCGCAACAGACTTTAAACAATGTTTACCTATTTTTCTTTCATATTTGTCTGGTGTACACGAAAGAAATGTGTCACGACTCTATGGTCTTAAACTAAGTAACAGAAAAGAGCGAAAAGCAACAAATTTTGTAAAGTTTAAGAAATAATTTATTTCCCTAGAATACAAAGAAGAAATTTTAAAAGAACTTACAGTCGTAGGCGCCCGCACAGCGTGCAAGTGGAATATCACCTCTACAAATGTTTTGGCCTACATCCGAAAAACTTATTAGCTGACCAAGAAAAATGCCCCCCCCCCAAAAAAAAAAAAAAAATTCTGCTAGCGCCCTGCTTACAATATTGTGAATTAAATCCCAAATACTCCTACAAATTTTATTGCAAGTCCAAATCTACACAGCTCCATATGAATTCCAGTGGTATTCCAAATAAATTCCAATACTGAATGTGCTGATGTGCCTGTAGTCTCTAATGTGCTAATGTGCCAAACGCTTGGAATGTGGAACATGGTGATGTGTTAACAGTCTTGATGTAATACACGAAATATTCCAAAAGCTCCTTAAATGAGTTAACAATAATTCTAAACTAATGATTTAGTCCAAGAAGTATTTATAAAAACTTTGTAATTCCGGTGAATAATTTAAATTAAAAAAACACCCAAATTAAAAACTGACAACAGCAATAAGTAATTCTAATGAAAACAACATTAATATAAATAGCTAAGACACAATAA